>CM042258.1:37905718-37953218 GCA_023566225.1 Romanogobio albipinnatus
AGACTCACACATCTACACATCATCACACAGAGACTCACACATCTACACATCATCACACAGAGACTCACACATCTACACATCATCACACAGAGACTCACACATCTACACATCATCACACAGAGACTCACACATCTACACATCATCACACAGAGACTCACACATCTACACATCATCACACAGAGACTCACACATCTACACATCATCACACAGAGACTCACACATCTACACATCATCACACAGAGACTCACACATCTACACATCATCACACAGAGACTCACACATCTACACATCATCACACAGAGACTCACACATCTACACATCATCACACAGAGACTCACACATCTACACATCATCACACAGAGACTCACACATCTACACATCATCACACAGAGACTCACACATCTACACATCATCACACAGAGACTCACACATCTACACATCATCACACAGAGACTCACACATCTACACATCATCACACAGAGACTCACACATCTACACATCATCACACAGAGACTCACACATCTACACATCATCACACAGAGACTCACACATCTACACATCATCACACAGAGACTCACACATCTACACATCATCACACAGAGACTCACACATCTACACATCATCACACAGAGACTCACACATCTACACATCATCACACAGAGACTCACACATCTACACATCATCACACAGAGACTCACACATCTACACATCATCACACAGAGACTCACACATCTACACATCATCACACAGAGACTCACACATCTACACATCATCACACAGAGACTCACACATCTACACATCATCACACAGAGACTCACACATCTACACATCATCACACAGAGACTCACACATCTACACATCATCACACAGAGACTCACACATCTACACATCATCACACAGAGACTCACACATCTACACATCATCACACAGAGACTCACACATCTACACATCATCACACAGAGACTCACACATCTACACATCATCACACAGAGACTCACACATCTACACATCATCACACAGAGACTCACACTCTACACATCATCACACAGAGACTCACACATCTACACATCATCACACAGAGACTCACACATCTACACATCATCACACAGAGACTCACACATCTACACATCATCACACAGAGACTCACACATCTACACATCATCACACAGAGACTCACACATCTACACATCATCACACAGAGACTCACACATCTACACATCATCACACAGAGACTCACACATCTACACATCATCACACAGAGACTCACACATCTACACATCATCACACAGAGACTCACACATCTACACATCATCACACAGAGACTCACACATCTACACATCATCACACAGAGACTCACACATCTACACATCATCACACAGAGACTCACACATCTACACATCATCACACAGAGACTCACACATCTACACATCATCACACAGAGACTCACACATCTACACATCATCACACAGAGACTCACACATCTACACATCATCACACAGAGACTCACACATCTACACATCATCACACAGAGACTCACACATCTACACATCATCACACAGAGACTCACACATCTACACATCATCACACAGAGACTCACACATCTACACATCATCACACAGAGACTCACACATCTACACATCATCACACAGAGACTCACACATCTACACATCATCACACAGAGACTCACACATCTACACATCATCACACAGAGACTCACACATCTACACATCATCACACAGAGACTCACACATCTACACATCATCACACAGAGACTCACACATCTACACATCATCACACAGAGACTCACACATCTACACATCATCACACAGAGACTCACACATCTACACATCATCACACAGAGACTCACACATCTACACATCATCACACAGAGACTCACACATCTACACATCATCACACAGAGACTCACACATCTACACATCATCACACAGAGACTCACACATCTACACATCATCACACAGAGACTCACACATCTACACATCATCACACAGAGACTCACACATCTACACATCATCACACAGAGACTCACACATCTACACATCATCACACAGAGACTCACACATCTACACATCATCACACAGAGACTCACACATCTACACATCATCACACAGAGACTCACACATCTACACATCATCACACAGAGACTCACACATCTACACATCATCACACAGAGACTCACACATCTACACATCATCACACAGAGACTCACACATCTACACATCATCACACAGAGACTCACACATCTACACATCATCACACAGAGACTCACACATCTACACATCATCACACAGAGACTCACACATCTACACATCATCACACAGAGACTCACACATCTACACATCATCACACAGAGACTCACACATCTACACATCATCACACAGAGACTCACACATCTACACATCATCACACAGAGACTCACACATCTACACATCATCACACAGAGACTCACACATCTACACATCATCACACAGAGACTCACACATCTACACATCATCACACAGAGACTCACACATCTACACATCATCACACAGAGACTCACACATCTACACATCATCACACAGAGACTCACACATCTACACATCATCACACAGAGACTCACACATCTACACATCATCACACAGAGACTCACACATCTACACATCATCACACAGAGACTCACACATCTACACATCATCACACAGAGACTCACACATCTACACATCATCACACAGAGACTCACACATCTACACATCATCACACAGAGACTCACACATCTACACATCATCACACAGAGACTCACACATCTACACATCATCACACAGAGACTCACACATCTACACATCATCACACAGAGACTCACACATCTACACATCATCACACAGAGACTCACACATCTACACATCATCACACAGAGACTCACACATCTACACATCATCACACAGAGACTCACACATCTACACATCATCACACAGAGACTCACACATCTACACATCATCACACAGAGACTCACACATCTACACATCATCACACAGAGACTCACACATCTACACATCATCACACAGAGACTCACACATCTACACATCATCACACAGAGACTCACACATCTACACATCATCACACAGAGACTCACACATCTACACATCATCACACAGAGACTCACACATCTACACATCATCACACAGAGACTCACACATCTACACATCATCACACAGAGACTCACACATCTACACATCATCACACAGAGACTCACACATCTACACATCATCACACAGAGACTCACACATCTACACATCATCACACAGAGACTCACACATCTACACATCATCACACAGAGACTCACACATCTACACATCATCACACAGAGACTCACACATCTACACATCATCACACAGAGACTCACACATCTACACATCATCACACAGAGACTCACACATCTACACATCATCACACAGAGACTCACACATCTACACATCATCACACAGAGACTCACACATCTACACATCATCACACAGAGACTCACACATCTACACATCATCACACAGAGACTCACACATCTACACATCATCACACAGAGACTCACACATCTACACATCATCACACAGAGACTCACACATCTACACATCATCACACAGAGACTCACACATCTACACATCATCACACAGAGACTCACACATCTACACATCATCACACAGAGACTCACACATCTACACATCATCACACAGAGACTCACACATCTACACATCATCACACAGAGACTCACACATCTACACATCATCACACAGAGACTCACACATCTACACATCATCACACAGAGACTCACACATCTACACATCATCACACAGAGACTCACACATCTACACATCATCACACAGAGACTCACACATCTACACATCATCACACAGAGACTCACACATCTACACATCATCACACAGAGACTCACACATCTACACATCATCACACAGAGACTCACACATCTACACATCATCACACAGAGACTCACACATCTACACATCATCACACAGAGACTCACACATCTACACATCATCACACAGAGACTCACACATCTACACATCATCACACAGAGACTCACACATCTACACATCATCACACAGAGACTCACACATCTACACATCATCACACAGAGACTCACACATCTACACATCATCACACAGAGACTCACACATCTACACATCATCACACAGAGACTCACACATCTACACATCATCACACAGAGACTCACACATCTACACATCATCACACAGAGACTCACACATCTACACATCATCACACAGAGACTCACACATCTACACATCATCACACAGAGACTCACACATCTACACATCATCACACAGAGACTCACACATCTACACATCATCACACAGAGACTCACACATCTACACATCATCACACAGAGACTCACACATCTACACATCATCACACAGAGACTCACACATCTACACATCATCACACAGAGACTCACACATCTACACATCATCACACAGAGACTCACACATCTACACATCATCACACAGAGACTCACACATCTACACATCATCACACAGAGACTCACACATCTACACATCATCACACAGAGACTCACACATCTACACATCATCACACAGAGACTCACACATCTACACATCATCACACAGAGACTCACACATCTACACATCATCACACAGAGACTCACACATCTACACATCATCACACAGAGACTCACACATCTACACATCATCACACAGAGACTCACACATCTACACATCATCACACAGAGACTCACACATCTACACATCATCACACAGAGACTCACACATCTACACATCATCACACAGAGACTCACACATCTACACATCATCACACAGAGACTCACACATCTACACATCATCACACAGAGACTCACACATCTACACATCATCACACAGAGACTCACACATCTACACATCATCACACAGAGACTCACACATCTACACATCATCACACAGAGACTCACACATCTACACATCATCACACAGAGACTCACACATCTACACATCATCACACAGAGACTCACACATCTACACATCATCACACAGAGACTCACACATCTACACATCATCACACAGAGACTCACACATCTACACATCATCACACAGAGACTCACACATCTACACATCATCACACAGAGACTCACACATCTACACATCATCACACAGAGACTCACACATCTACACATCATCACACAGAGACTCACACATCTACACATCATCACACAGAGACTCACACATCTACACATCATCACACAGAGACTCACACATCTACACATCATCACACAGAGACTCACACATCTACACATCATCACACAGAGACTCACACATCTACACATCATCACACAGAGACTCACACATCTACACATCATCACACAGAGACTCACACATCTACACATCATCACACAGAGACTCACACATCTACACATCATCACACAGAGACTCACACATCTACACATCATCACACAGAGACTCACACATCTACACATCATCACACAGAGACTCACACATCTACACATCATCACACAGAGACTCACACATCTACACATCATCACACAGAGACTCACACATCTACACATCATCACACAGAGACTCACACATCTACACATCATCACACAGAGACTCACACATCTACACATCATCACACAGAGACTCACACATCTACACATCATCACACAGAGACTCACACATCTACACATCATCACACAGAGACTCACACATCTACACATCATCACACAGAGACTCACACATCTACACATCATCACACAGAGACTCACACATCTACACATCATCACACAGAGACTCACACATCTACACATCATCACACAGAGACTCACACATCTACACATCATCACACAGAGACTCACACATCTACACATCATCACACAGAGACTCACACATCTACACATCATCACACAGAGACTCACACATCTACACATCATCACACAGAGACTCACACATCTACACATCATCACACAGAGACTCACACATCTACACATCATCACACAGAGACTCACATCTACACATCATCACACAGAGACTCACACATCTACACATCATCACACAGAGACTCACACATCTACACATCATCACACAGAGACTCACACATCTACACATCATCACACAGAGACTCACACATCTACACATCATCACACAGAGACTCACACATCTACACATCATCACACAGAGACTCACACATCTACACATCATCACACAGAGACTCACACATCTACACATCATCACACAGAGACTCACACATCTACACATCATCACACAGAGACTCACACATCTACACATCATCACACAGAGACTCACACATCTACACATCATCACACAGAGACTCACACATCTACACATCATCACACAGAGACTCACACATCTACACATCATCACACAGAGACTCACACATCTACACATCATCACACAGAGACTCACACATCTACACATCATCACACAGAGACTCACACATCTACACATCATCACACAGAGACTCACACATCTACACATCATCACACAGAGACTCACACATCTACACATCATCACACAGAGACTCACACATCTACACATCATCACACAGAGACTCACACATCTACACATCATCACACAGAGACTCACACATCTACACATCATCACACAGAGACTCACACATCTACACATCATCACACAGAGACTCACACATCTACACATCATCACACAGAGACTCACACATCTACACATCATCACACAGAGACTCACACATCTACACATCATCACACAGAGACTCACACATCTACACATCATCACACAGAGACTCACACATCTACACATCATCACACAGAGACTCACACATCTACACATCATCACACAGAGACTCACACATCTACACATCATCACACAGAGACTCACACATCTACACATCATCACACAGAGACTCACACATCTACACATCATCACACAGAGACTCACACATCTACACATCATCACACAGAGACTCACACATCTACACATCATCACACAGAGACTCACACATCTACACATCATCACACAGAGACTCACACATCTACACATCATCACACAGAGACTCACACATCTACACATCATCACACAGAGACTCACACATCTACACATCATCACACAGAGACTCACACATCTACACATCATCACACAGAGACTCACACATCTACACATCATCACACAGAGACTCACACATCTACACATCATCACACAGAGACTCACACATCTACACATCATCACACAGAGACTCACACATCTACACATCATCACACAGAGACTCACACATCTACACATCATCACACAGAGACTCACACATCTACACATCATCACACAGAGACTCACACATCTACACATCATCACACAGAGACTCACACATCTACACATCATCACACAGAGACTCACACATCTACACATCATCACACAGAGACTCACACATCTACACATCATCACACAGAGACTCACACATCTACACATCATCACACAGAGACTCACACATCTACACATCATCACACAGAGACTCACACATCTACACATCATCACACAGAGACTCACACATCTACACATCATCACACAGAGACTCACACATCTACACATCATCACACAGAGACTCACACATCTACACATCATCACACAGAGACTCACACATCTACACATCATCACACAGAGACTCACACATCTACACATCATCACACAGAGACTCACACATCTACACATCATCACACAGAGACTCACACATCTACACATCATCACACAGAGACTCACACATCTACACATCATCACACAGAGACTCACACATCTACACATCATCACACAGAGACTCACACATCTACACATCATCACACAGAGACTCACACATCTACACATCATCACACAGAGACTCACACATCTACACATCATCACACAGAGACTCACACATCTACACATCATCACACAGAGACTCACACATCTACACATCATCACACAGAGACTCACACATCTACACATCATCACACAGAGACTCACACATCTACACATCATCACACAGAGACTCACACATCTACACATCATCACACAGAGACTCACACATCTACACATCATCACACAGAGACTCACACATCTACACATCATCACACAGAGACTCACACATCTACACATCATCACACAGAGACTCACACATCTACACATCATCACACAGAGACTCACACATCTACACATCATCACACAGAGACTCACACATCTACACATCATCACACAGAGACTCACACATCTACACATCATCACACAGAGACTCACACATCTACACATCATCACACAGAGACTCACACATCTACACATCATCACACAGAGACTCACACATCTACACATCATCACACAGAGACTCACACATCTACACATCATCACACAGAGACTCACACATCTACACATCATCACACAGAGACTCACACATCTACACATCATCACACAGAGACTCACACATCTACACATCATCACACAGAGACTCACACATCTACACATCATCACACAGAGACTCACACATCTACACATCATCACACAGAGACTCACACATCTACACATCATCACACAGAGACTCACACATCTACACATCATCACACAGAGACTCACACATCTACACATCATCACACAGAGACTCACACATCTACACATCATCACACAGAGACTCACACATCTACACATCATCACACAGAGACTCACACATCTACACATCATCACACAGAGACTCACACATCTACACATCATCACACAGAGACTCACACATCTACACATCATCACACAGAGACTCACACATCTACACATCATCACACAGAGACTCACACATCTACACATCATCACACAGAGACTCACACATCTACACATCATCACACAGAGACTCACACATCTACACATCATCACACAGAGACTCACACATCTACACATCATCACACAGAGACTCACACATCTACACATCATCACACAGAGACTCACACATCTACACATCATCACACAGAGACTCACACATCTACACATCATCACACAGAGACTCACACATCTACACATCATCACACAGAGACTCACACATCTACACATCATCACACAGAGACTCACACATCTACACATCATCACACAGAGACTCACACATCTACACATCATCACACAGAGACTCACACATCTACACATCATCACACAGAGACTCACACATCTACACATCATCACACAGAGACTCACACATCTACACATCATCACACAGAGACTCACACATCTACACATCATCACACAGAGACTCACACATCTACACATCATCACACAGAGACTCACACATCTACACATCATCACACAGAGACTCACACATCTACACATCATCACACAGAGACTCACACATCTACACATCATCACACAGAGACTCACACATCTACACATCATCACACAGAGACTCACACATCTACACATCATCACACAGAGACTCACACATCTACACATCATCACACAGAGACTCACACATCTACACATCATCACACAGAGACTCACACATCTACACATCATCACACAGAGACTCACACATCTACACATCATCACACAGAGACTCACACATCTACACATCATCACACAGAGACTCACACATCTACACATCATCACACAGAGACTCACACATCTACACATCATCACACAGAGACTCACACATCTACACATCATCACACAGAGACTCACACATCTACACATCATCACACAGAGACTCACACATCTACACATCATCACACAGAGACTCACACATCTACACATCATCACACAGAGACTCACACATCTACACATCATCACACAGAGACTCACACATCTACACATCATCACACAGAGACTCACACATCTACACATCATCACACAGAGACTCACACATCTACACATCATCACACAGAGACTCACACATCTACACATCATCACACAGAGACTCACACATCTACACATCATCACACAGAGACTCACACATCTACACATCATCACACAGAGACTCACACATCTACACATCATCACACAGAGACTCACACATCTACACATCATCACACAGAGACTCACACATCTACACATCATCACACAGAGACTCACACATCTACACATCATCACACAGAGACTCACACATCTACACATCATCACACAGAGACTCACACATCTACACATCATCACACAGAGACTCACACATCTACACATCATCACACAGAGACTCACACATCTACACATCATCACACAGAGACTCACACATCTACACATCATCACACAGAGACTCACACATCTACACATCATCACACAGAGACTCACACATCTACACATCATCACACAGAGACTCACACATCTACACATCATCACACAGAGACTCACACATCTACACATCATCACACAGAGACTCACACATCTACACATCATCACACAGAGACTCACACATCTACACATCATCACACAGAGACTCACACATCTACACATCATCACACAGAGACTCACACATCTACACATCATCACACAGAGACTCACACATCTACACATCATCACACAGAGACTCACACATCTACACATCATCACACAGAGACTCACACATCTACACATCATCACACAGAGACTCACACATCTACACATCATCACACAGAGACTCACACATCTACACATCATCACACAGAGACTCACACATCTACACATCATCACACAGAGACTCACACATCTACACATCATCACACAGAGACTCACACATCTACACATCATCACACAGAGACTCACACATCTACACATCATCACACAGAGACTCACACATCTACACATCATCACACAGAGACTCACACATCTACACATCATCACACAGAGACTCACACATCTACACATCATCACACAGAGACTCACACATCTACACATCATCACACAGAGACTCACACATCTACACATCATCACACAGAGACTCACACATCTACACATCATCACACAGAGACTCACACATCTACACATCATCACACAGAGACTCACACATCTACACATCATCACACAGAGACTCACACATCTACACATCATCACACAGAGACTCACACATCTACACATCATCACACAGAGACTCACACATCTACACATCATCACACAGAGACTCACACATCTACACATCATCACACAGAGACTCACACATCTACACATCATCACACAGAGACTCACACATCTACACATCATCACACAGAGACTCACACATCTACACATCATCACACAGAGACTCACACATCTACACATCATCACACAGAGACTCACACATCTACACATCATCACACAGAGACTCACACATCTACACATCATCACACAGAGACTCACACATCTACACATCATCACACAGAGACTCACACATCTACACATCATCACACAGAGACTCACACATCTACACATCATCACACAGAGACTCACACATCTACACATCATCACACAGAGACTCACACATCTACACATCATCACACAGAGACTCACACATCTACACATCATCACACAGAGACTCACACATCTACACATCATCACACAGAGACTCACACATCTACACATCATCACACAGAGACTCACACATCTACACATCATCACACAGAGACTCACACATCTACACATCATCACACAGAGACTCACACATCTACACATCATCACACAGAGACTCACACATCTACACATCATCACACAGAGACTCACACATCTACACATCATCACACAGAGACTCACACATCTACACATCATCACACAGAGACTCACACATCTACACATCATCACACAGAGACTCACACATCTACACATCATCACACAGAGACTCACACATCTACACATCATCACACAGAGACTCACACATCTACACATCATCACACAGAGACTCACACATCTACACATCATCACACAGAGACTCACACATCTACACATCATCACACAGAGACTCACACATCTACACATCATCACACAGAGACTCACACATCTACACATCATCACACAGAGACTCACACATCTACACATCATCACACAGAGACTCACACATCTACACATCATCACACAGAGACTCACACATCTACACATCATCACACAGAGACTCACACATCTACACATCATCACACAGAGACTCACACATCTACACATCATCACACAGAGACTCACACATCTACACATCATCACACAGAGACTCACACATCTACACATCATCACACAGAGACTCACACATCTACACATCATCACACAGAGACTCACACATCTACACATCATCACACAGAGACTCACACATCTACACATCATCACACAGAGACTCACACATCTACACATCATCACACAGAGACTCACACATCTACACATCATCACACAGAGACTCACACATCTACACATCATCACACAGAGACTCACACATCTACACATCATCACACAGAGACTCACACATCTACACATCATCACACAGAGACTCACACATCTACACATCATCACACAGAGACTCACACATCTACACATCATCACACAGAGACTCACACATCTACACATCATCACACAGAGACTCACACATCTACACATCATCACACAGAGACTCACACATCTACACATCATCACACAGAGACTCACACATCTACACATCATCACACAGAGACTCACACATCTACACATCATCACACAGAGACTCACACATCTACACATCATCACACAGAGACTCACACATCTACACATCATCACACAGAGACTCACACATCTACACATCATCACACAGAGACTCACACATCTACACATCATCACACAGAGACTCACACATCTACACATCATCACACAGAGACTCACACATCTACACATCATCACACAGAGACTCACACATCTACACATCATCACACAGAGACTCACACATCTACACATCATCACACAGAGACTCACACATCTACACATCATCACACAGAGACTCACACATCTACACATCATCACACAGAGACTCACACATCTACACATCATCACACAGAGACTCACACATCTACACATCATCACACAGAGACTCACACATCTACACATCATCACACAGAGACTCACACATCTACACATCATCACACAGAGACTCACACATCTACACATCATCACACAGAGACTCACACATCTACACATCATCACACAGAGACTCACACATCTACACATCATCACACAGAGACTCACACATCTACACATCATCACACAGAGACTCACACATCTACACATCATCACACAGAGACTCACACATCTACACATCATCACACAGAGACTCACACATCTACACATCATCACACAGAGACTCACACATCTACACATCATCACACAGAGACTCACACATCTACACATCATCACACAGAGACTCACACATCTACACATCATCACACAGAGACTCACACATCTACACAACACATCTACACATCATCACACAGAGACTCACACATCTACACATCATCACACAGAGACTCACACATCTACACATCATCACACAGAGACTCACACATCTACACATCATCACACAGAGACTCACACATCTACACATCATCACACAGAGACTCACACATCTACACATCATCACACAGAGACTCACACATCTACACATCATCACACAGAGACTCACACATCTACACATCATCACACAGAGACTCACACATCTACACATCATCACACAGAGACTCACACATCTACACATCATCACACAGAGACTCACACATCTACACATCATCACACAGAGACTCACACATCTACACATCATCACACAGAGACTCACACATCTACACATCATCACACAGAGACTCACACATCTACACATCATCACACAGAGACTCACACATCTACACATCATCACACAGAGACTCACACATCTACACATCATCACACAGAGACTCACACATCTACACATCATCACACAGAGACTCACACATCTACACATCATCACACAGAGACTCACACATCTACACATCATCACACAGAGACTCACACATCTACACATCATCACACAGAGACTCACACATCTACACATCATCACACAGAGACTCACACATCTACACATCATCACACAGAGACTCACACATCTACACATCATCACACAGAGACTCACACATCTACACATCATCACACAGAGACTCACACATCTACACATCATCACACAGAGACTCACACATCTACACATCATCACACAGAGACTCACACATCTACACATCATCACACAGAGACTCACACATCTACACATCATCACACAGAGACTCACACATCTACACATCATCACACAGAGACTCACACATCTACACATCATCACACAGAGACTCACACATCTACACATCATCACACAGAGACTCACACATCTACACATCATCACACAGAGACTCACACATCTACACATCATCACACAGAGACTCACACATCTACACATCATCACACAGAGACTCACACATCTACACATCATCACACAGAGACTCACACATCTACACATCATCACACAGAGACTCACACATCTACACATCATCACACAGAGACTCACACATCTACACATCATCACACAGAGACTCACACATCTACACATCATCACACAGAGACTCACACATCTACACATCATCACACAGAGACTCACACATCTACACATCATCACACAGAGACTCACACATCTACACATCATCACACAGAGACTCACACATCTACACATCATCACACAGAGACTCACACATCTACACATCATCACACAGAGACTCACACATCTACACATCATCACACAGAGACTCACACATCTACACATCATCACACAGAGACTCACACATCTACACATCATCACACAGAGACTCACACATCTACACATCATCACACAGAGACTCACACATCTACACATCATCACACAGAGACTCACACATCTACACATCATCACACAGAGACTCACACATCTACACATCATCACACAGAGACTCACACATCTACACATCATCACACAGAGACTCACACATCTACACATCATCACACAGAGACTCACACATCTACACATCATCACACAGAGACTCACACATCTACACATCATCACACAGAGACTCACACATCTACACATCATCACACAGAGACTCACACATCTACACATCATCACACAGAGACTCACACATCTACACATCATCACACAGAGACTCACACATCTACACATCATCACACAGAGACTCACACATCTACACATCATCACACAGAGACTCACACATCTACACATCATCACACAGAGACTCACACATCTACACATCATCACACAGAGACTCACACATCTACACATCATCACACAGAGACTCACACATCTACACATCATCACACAGAGACTCACACATCTACACATCATCACACAGAGACTCACACATCTACACATCATCACACAGAGACTCACACATCTACACATCATCACACAGAGACTCACACATCTACACATCATCACACAGAGACTCACACATCTACACATCATCACACAGAGACTCACACATCTACACATCATCACACAGAGACTCACACATCTACACATCATCACACAGAGACTCACACATCTACACATCATCACACAGAGACTCACACATCTACACATCATCACACAGAGACTCACACATCTACACATCATCACACAGAGACTCACACATCTACACATCATCACACAGAGACTCACACATCTACACATCATCACACAGAGACTCACACATCTACACATCATCACACAGAGACTCACACATCTACACATCATCACACAGAGACTCACACATCTACACATCATCACACAGAGACTCACACATCTACACATCATCACACAGAGACTCACACATCTACACATCATCACACAGAGACTCACACATCTACACATCATCACACAGAGACTCACACATCTACACATCATCACACAGAGACTCACACATCTACACATCATCACACAGAGACTCACACATCTACACATCATCACACAGAGACTCACACATCTACACATCATCACACAGAGACTCACACATCTACACATCATCACACAGAGACTCACACATCTACACATCATCACACAGAGACTCACACATCTACACATCATCACACAGAGACTCACACATCTACACATCATCACACAGAGACTCACACATCTACACATCATCACACAGAGACTCACACATCTACACATCATCACACAGAGACTCACACATCTACACATCATCACACAGAGACTCACACATCTACACATCATCACACAGAGACTCACACATCTACACATCATCACACAGAGACTCACACATCTACACATCATCACACAGAGACTCACACATCTACACATCATCACACAGAGACTCACACATCTACACATCATCACACAGAGACTCACACATCTACACATCATCACACAGAGACTCACACATCTACACATCATCACACAGAGACTCACACATCTACACATCATCACACAGAGACTCACACATCTACACATCATCACACAGAGACTCACACATCTACACATCATCACAGAGACTCACACATCTACACATCATCACACAGAGACTCACACATCTACACATCATCACACAGAGACTCACACATCTACACATCATCACACAGAGACTCACACATCTACACATCATCACACAGAGACTCACACATCTACACATCATCACACAGAGACTCACACATCTACACATCATCACACAGAGACTCACACATCTACACATCATCACACAGAGACTCACACATCTACACATCATCACACAGAGACTCACACATCTACACATCATCACACAGAGACTCACACATCTACACATCATCACACAGAGACTCACACATCTACACATCATCACACAGAGACTCACACATCTACACATCATCACACAGAGACTCACACATCTACACATCATCACACAGAGACTCACACATCTACACATCATCACACAGAGACTCACACATCTACACATCATCACACAGAGACTCACACATCTACACATCATCACACAGAGACTCACACATCTACACATCATCACACAGAGACTCACACATCTACACATCATCACACAGAGACTCACACATCTACACATCATCACACAGAGACTCACACATCTACACATCATCACACAGAGACTCACACATCTACACATCATCACACAGAGACTCACACATCTACACATCATCACACAGAGACTCACACATCTACACATCATCACACAGAGACTCACACATCTACACATCATCACACAGAGACTCACACATCTACACATCATCACACAGAGACTCACACATCTACACATCATCACACAGAGACTCACACATCTACACATCATCACACAGAGACTCACACATCTACACATCATCACACAGAGACTCACACATCTACACATCATCACACAGAGACTCACACATCTACACATCATCACACAGAGACTCACACATCTACACATCATCACACAGAGACTCACACATCTACACATCATCACACAGAGACTCACACATCTACACATCATCACACAGAGACTCACACATCTACACATCATCACACAGAGACTCACACATCTACACATCATCACACAGAGACTCACACATCTACACATCATCACACAGAGACTCACACATCTACACATCATCACACAGAGACTCACACATCTACACATCATCACACAGAGACTCACACATCTACACATCATCACACAGAGACTCACACATCTACACATCATCACACAGAGACTCACACATCTACACATCATCACACAGAGACTCACACATCTACACATCATCACACAGAGACTCACACATCTACACATCATCACACAGAGACTCACACATCTACACATCATCACACAGAGACTCACACATCTACACATCATCACACAGAGACTCACACATCTACACATCATCACACAGAGACTCACACATCTACACATCATCACACAGAGACTCACACATCTACACATCATCACACAGAGACTCACACATCTACACATCATCACACAGAGACTCACACATCTACACATCATCACACAGAGACTCACACATCTACACATCATCACACAGAGACTCACACATCTACACATCATCACACAGAGACTCACACATCTACACATCATCACACAGAGACTCACACATCTACACATCATCACACAGAGACTCACACATCTACACATCATCACACAGAGACTCACACATCTACACATCATCACACAGAGACTCACACATCTACACATCATCACACAGAGACTCACACATCTACACATCATCACACAGAGACTCACACATCTACACATCATCACACAGAGACTCACACATCTACACATCATCACACAGAGACTCACACATCTACACATCATCACACAGAGACTCACACATCTACACATCATCACACAGAGACTCACACATCTACACATCATCACACAGAGACTCACACATCTACACATCATCACACAGAGACTCACACATCTACACATCATCACACAGAGACTCACACATCTACACATCATCACACAGAGACTCACACATCTACACATCATCACACAGAGACTCACACATCTACACATCATCACACAGAGACTCACACATCTACACATCATCACACAGAGACTCACACATCTACACATCATCACACAGAGACTCACACATCTACACATCATCACACAGAGACTCACACATCTACACATCATCACACAGAGACTCACACATCTACACATCATCACACAGAGACTCACACATCTACACATCATCACACAGAGACTCACACATCTACACATCATCACACAGAGACTCACACATCTACACATCATCACACAGAGACTCACACATCTACACATCATCACACAGAGACTCACACATCTACACATCATCACACAGAGACTCACACATCTACACATCATCACACAGAGACTCACACATCTACACATCATCACACAGAGACTCACACATCTACACATCATCACACAGAGACTCACACATCTACACATCATCACACAGAGACTCACACATCTACACATCATCACACAGAGACTCACACATCTACACATCATCACACAGAGACTCACACATCTACACATCATCACACAGAGACTCACACATCTACACATCATCACACAGAGACTCACACATCTACACATCATCACACAGAGACTCACACATCTACACATCATCACACAGAGACTCACACATCTACACATCATCACACAGAGACTCACACATCTACACATCATCACACAGAGACTCACACATCTACACATCATCACACAGAGACTCACACATCTACACATCATCACACAGAGACTCACACATCTACACATCATCACACAGAGACTCACACATCTACACATCATCACACAGAGACTCACACATCTACACATCATCACACAGAGACTCACACATCTACACATCATCACACAGAGACTCACACATCTACACATCATCACACAGAGACTCACACATCTACACATCATCACACAGAGACTCACACATCTACACATCATCACACAGAGACTCACACATCTACACATCATCACACAGAGACTCACACATCTACACATCATCACACAGAGACTCACACATCTACACATCATCACACAGAGACTCACACATCATCACACAGAGACTCACACATCTACACATCATCACACAGAGACTCACACATCTACACATCATCACACAGAGACTCACACATCTACACATCATCACACAGAGACTCACACATCTACACATCATCACACAGAGACTCACACATCTACACATCATCACACAGAGACTCACACATCTACACATCATCACACAGAGACTCACACATCTACACATCATCACACAGAGACTCACACATCTACACATCATCACACAGAGACTCACACATCTACACATCATCACACAGAGACTCACACATCTACACATCATCACACAGAGACTCACACATCTACACATCATCACACAGAGACTCACACATCTACACATCATCACACAGAGACTCACACATCTACACATCATCACACAGAGACTCACACATCTACACATCATCACACAGAGACTCACACATCTACACATCATCACACAGAGACTCACACATCTACACATCATCACACAGAGACTCACACATCTACACATCATCACACAGAGACTCACACATCTACACATCATCACACAGAGACTCACACATCTACACATCATCACACAGAGACTCACACATCTACACATCATCACACAGAGACTCACACATCTACACATCATCACACAGAGACTCACACATCTACACATCATCACACAGAGACTCACACATCTACACATCATCACACAGAGACTCACACATCTACACATCATCACACAGAGACTCACACATCTACACATCATCACACAGAGACTCACACATCTACACATCATCACACAGAGACTCACACATCTACACATCATCACACAGAGACTCACACATCTACACATCATCACACAGAGACTCACACATCTACACATCATCACACAGAGACTCACACATCTACACATCATCACACAGAGACTCACACATCTACACATCATCACACAGAGACTCACACATCTACACATCATCACACAGAGACTCACACATCTACACATCATCACACAGAGACTCACACATCTACACATCATCACACAGAGACTCACACATCTACACATCATCACACAGAGACTCACACATCTACACATCATCACACAGAGACTCACACATCTACACATCATCACACAGAGACTCACACATCTACACATCATCACACAGAGACTCACACATCTACACATCATCACACAGAGACTCACACATCTACACATCATCACACAGAGACTCACACATCTACACATCATCACACAGAGACTCACACATCTACACATCATCACACAGAGACTCACACATCTACACATCATCACACAGAGACTCACACATCTACACATCATCACACAGAGACTCACACATCTACACATCATCACACAGAGACTCACACATCTACACATCATCACACAGAGACTCACACATCTACACATCATCACACAGAGACTCACACATCTACACATCATCACACAGAGACTCACACATCTACACATCATCACACAGAGACTCACACATCTACACATCATCACACAGAGACTCACACATCTACACATCATCACACAGAGACTCACACATCTACACATCATCACACAGAGACTCACACATCTACACATCATCACACAGAGACTCACACATCTACACATCATCACACAGAGACTCACACATCTACACATCATCACACAGAGACTCACACATCTACACATCATCACACAGAGACTCACACATCTACACATCATCACACAGAGACTCACACATCTACACATCATCACACAGAGACTCACACATCTACACATCATCACACAGAGACTCACACATCTACACATCATCACACAGAGACTCACACATCTACACATCATCACACAGAGACTCACACATCTACACATCATCACACAGAGACTCACACATCTACACATCATCACACAGAGACTCACACATCTACACATCATCACACAGAGACTCACACATCTACACATCATCACACAGAGACTCACACATCTACACATCATCACACAGAGACTCACACATCTACACATCATCACACAGAGACTCACACATCTACACATCATCACACAGAGACTCACACATCTACACATCATCACACAGAGACTCACACATCTACACATCATCACACAGAGACTCACACATCTACACATCATCACACAGAGACTCACACATCTACACATCATCACACAGAGACTCACACATCTACACATCATCACACAGAGACTCACACATCTACACATCATCACACAGAGACTCACACATCTACACATCATCACACAGAGACTCACACATCTACACATCATCACACAGAGACTCACACATCTACACATCATCACACAGAGACTCACACATCTACACATCATCACACAGAGACTCACACATCTACACATCATCACACAGAGACTCACACATCTACACATCATCACACAGAGACTCACACATCTACACATCATCACACAGAGACTCACACATCTACACATCATCACACAGAGACTCACACATCTACACATCATCACACAGAGACTCACACATCTACACATCATCACACAGAGACTCACACATCTACACATCATCACACAGAGACTCACACATCTACACATCATCACACAGAGACTCACACATCTACACATCATCACACAGAGACTCACACATCTACACATCATCACACAGAGACTCACACATCTACACATCATCACACAGAGACTCACACATCTACACATCATCACACAGAGACTCACACATCTACACATCATCACACAGAGACTCACACATCTACACATCATCACACAGAGACTCACACATCTACACATCATCACACAGAGACTCACACATCTACACATCATCACACAGAGACTCACACATCTACACATCATCACACAGAGACTCACACATCTACACATCATCACACAGAGACTCACACATCTACACATCATCACACAGAGACTCACACATCTACACATCATCACACAGAGACTCACACATCTACACATCATCACACAGAGACTCACACATCTACACATCATCACACAGAGACTCACACATCTACACATCATCACACAGAGACTCACACATCTACACATCATCACACAGAGACTCACACATCTACACATCATCACACAGAGACTCACACATCTACACATCATCACACAGAGACTCACACATCTACACATCATCACACAGAGACTCACACATCTACACATCATCACACAGAGACTCACACATCTACACATCATCACACAGAGACTCACACATCTACACATCATCACACAGAGACTCACACATCTACACATCATCACACAGAGACTCACACATCTACACATCATCACACAGAGACTCACACATCTACACATCATCACACAGAGACTCACACATCTACACATCATCACACAGAGACTCACACATCTACACATCATCACACAGAGACTCACACATCTACACATCATCACACAGAGACTCACACATCTACACATCATCACACAGAGACTCACACATCTACACATCATCACACAGAGACTCACACATCTACACATCATCACACAGAGACTCACACATCTACACATCATCACACAGAGACTCACACATCTACACATCATCACACAGAGACTCACACATCTACACATCATCACACAGAGACTCACACATCTACACATCATCACACAGAGACTCACACATCTACACATCATCACACAGAGACTCACACATCTACACATCATCACACAGAGACTCACACATCTACACATCATCACACAGAGACTCACACATCTACACATCATCACACAGAGACTCACACATCTACACATCATCACACAGAGACTCACACATCTACACATCATCACACAGAGACTCACACATCTACACATCATCACACAGAGACTCACACATCTACACATCATCACACAGAGACTCACACATCTACACATCATCACACAGAGACTCACACATCTACACATCATCACACAGAGACTCACACATCTACACATCATCACACAGAGACTCACACATCTACACATCATCACACAGAGACTCACACATCTACACATCATCACACAGAGACTCACACATCTACACATCATCACACAGAGACTCACACATCTACACATCATCACACAGAGACTCACACATCTACACATCATCACACAGAGACTCACACATCTACACATCATCACACAGAGACTCACACATCTACACATCATCACACAGAGACTCACACATCTACACATCATCACACAGAGACTCACACATCTACACATCATCACACAGAGACTCACACATCTACACATCATCACACAGAGACTCACACATCTACACATCATCACACAGAGACTCACACATCTACACATCATCACACAGAGACTCACACATCTACACATCATCACACAGAGACTCACACATCTACACATCATCACACAGAGACTCACACATCTACACATCATCACACAGAGACTCACACATCTACACATCATCACACAGAGACTCACACATCTACACATCATCACACAGAGACTCACACATCTACACATCATCACACAGAGACTCACACTCTACACATCATCACACAGAGACTCACACATCTACACATCATCACACAGAGACTCACACATCTACACATCATCACACAGAGACTCACACATCTACACATCATCACACAGAGACTCACACATCTACACATCATCACACAGAGACTCACACATCTACACATCATCACACAGAGACTCACACATCTACACATCATCACACAGAGACTCACACATCTACACATCATCACACAGAGACTCACACATCTACACATCATCACACAGAGACTCACACATCTACACATCATCACACAGAGACTCACACATCTACACATCATCACACAGAGACTCACACATCTACACATCATCACACAGAGACTCACACATCTACACATCATCACACAGAGACTCACACATCTACACATCATCACACAGAGACTCACACATCTACACATCATCACACAGAGACTCACACATCTACACATCATCACACAGAGACTCACACATCTACACATCATCACACAGAGACTCACACATCTACACATCATCACACAGAGACTCACACATCTACACATCATCACACAGAGACTCACACATCTACACATCATCACACAGAGACTCACACATCTACACATCATCACACAGAGACTCACACATCTACACATCATCACACAGAGACTCACACATCTACACATCATCACACAGAGACTCACACATCTACACATCATCACACAGAGACTCACACATCTACACATCATCACACAGAGACTCACACATCTACACATCATCACACAGAGACTCACACATCTACACATCATCACACAGAGACTCACACATCTACACATCATCACACAGAGACTCACACATCTACACATCATCACACAGAGACTCACACATCTACACATCATCACACAGAGACTCACACATCTACACATCATCACACAGAGACTCACACATCTACACATCATCACACAGAGACTCACACATCTACACATCATCACACAGAGACTCACACATCTACACATCATCACACAGAGACTCACACATCTACACATCATCACACAGAGACTCACACATCTACACATCATCACACAGAGACTCACACATCTACACATCATCACACAGAGACTCACACATCTACACATCATCACACAGAGACTCACACATCTACACATCATCACACAGAGACTCACACATCTACACATCATCACACAGAGACTCACACATCTACACATCATCACACAGAGACTCACACATCTACACATCATCACACAGAGACTCACACATCTACACATCATCACACAGAGACTCACACATCTACACATCATCACACAGAGACTCACACATCTACACATCATCACACAGAGACTCACACATCTACACATCATCACACAGAGACTCACACATCTACACATCATCACACAGAGACTCACACATCTACACATCATCACACAGAGACTCACACATCTACACATCATCACACAGAGACTCACACATCTACACATCATCACACAGAGACTCACACATCTACACATCATCACACAGAGACTCACACATCTACACATCATCACACAGAGACTCACACATCTACACATCATCACACAGAGACTCACACATCTACACATCATCACACAGAGACTCACACATCTACACATCATCACACAGAGACTCACACATCTACACATCATCACACAGAGACTCACACATCTACACATCATCACACAGAGACTCACACATCTACACATCATCACACAGAGACTCACACATCTACACATCATCACACAGAGACTCACACATCTACACATCATCACACAGAGACTCACACATCTACACATCATCACACAGAGACTCACACATCTACACATCATCACACAGAGACTCACACATCTACACATCATCACACAGAGACTCACACATCTACACATCATCACACAGAGACTCACACATCTACACATCATCACACAGAGACTCACACATCTACACATCATCACACAGAGACTCACACATCTACACATCATCACACAGAGACTCACACATCTACACATCATCACACAGAGACTCACACATCTACACATCATCACACAGAGACTCACACATCTACACATCATCACACAGAGACTCACACATCTACACATCATCACACAGAGACTCACACATCTACACATCATCACACAGAGACTCACACATCTACACATCATCACACAGAGACTCACACATCTACACATCATCACACAGAGACTCACACATCTACACATCATCACACAGAGACTCACACATCTACACATCATCACACAGAGACTCACACATCTACACATCATCACACAGAGACTCACACATCTACACATCATCACACAGAGACTCACACATCTACACATCATCACACAGAGACTCACACATCTACACATCATCACACAGAGACTCACACATCTACACATCATCACACAGAGACTCACACATCTACACATCATCACACAGAGACTCACACATCTACACATCATCACACAGAGACTCACACATCTACACATCATCACACAGAGACTCACACATCTACACATCATCACACAGAGACTCACACATCTACACATCATCACACAGAGACTCACACATCTACACATCATCACACAGAGACTCACACATCTACACATCATCACACAGAGACTCACACATCTACACATCATCACACAGAGACTCACACATCTACACATCATCACACAGAGACTCACACATCTACACATCATCACACAGAGACTCACACATCTACACATCATCACACAGAGACTCACACATCTACACATCATCACACAGAGACTCACACATCTACACATCATCACACAGAGACTCACACATCTACACATCATCACACAGAGACTCACACATCTACACATCATCACACAGAGACTCACACATCTACACATCATCACACAGAGACTCACACATCTACACATCATCACACAGAGACTCACACATCTACACATCATCACACAGAGACTCACACATCTACACATCATCACACAGAGACTCACACATCTACACATCATCACACAGAGACTCACACATCTACACATCATCACACAGAGACTCACACATCTACACATCATCACACAGAGACTCACACATCTACACATCATCACACAGAGACTCACACATCTACACATCATCACACAGAGACTCACACATCTACACATCATCACACAGAGACTCACACATCTACACATCATCACACAGAGACTCACACATCTACACATCATCACACAGAGACTCACACATCTACACATCATCACACAGAGACTCACACATCTACACATCATCACACAGAGACTCACACATCTACACATCATCACACAGAGACTCACAC
Source organism: Romanogobio albipinnatus (assembly GCA_023566225.1). Lineage (NCBI taxonomy): Eukaryota > Metazoa > Chordata > Actinopteri > Cypriniformes > Gobionidae > Romanogobio > Romanogobio albipinnatus. The sequence continues at coordinate 37,933,088 of CM042258.1, forward strand.
ATCTACACATCATCACACAGAGACTCACACATCTACACATCATCACACAGAGACTCACACATCTACACATCATCACACAGAGACTCACACATCTACACATCATCACACAGAGACTCACACATCTACACATCATCACACAGAGACTCACACATCTACACATCATCACACAGAGACTCACACATCTACACATCATCACACAGAGACTCACACATCTACACATCATCACACAGAGACTCACACATCTACACATCATCACACAGAGACTCACACATCTACACATCATCACACAGAGACTCACACATCTACACATCATCACACAGAGACTCACACATCTACACATCATCACACAGAGACTCACACATCTACACATCATCACACAGAGACTCACACATCTACACATCATCACACAGAGACTCACACATCTACACATCATCACACAGAGACTCACACATCTACACATCATCACACAGAGACTCACACATCTACACATCATCACACAGAGACTCACACATCTACACATCATCACACAGAGACTCACACATCTACACATCATCACACAGAGACTCACACATCTACACATCATCACACAGAGACTCACACATCTACACATCATCACACAGAGACTCACACATCTACACATCATCACACAGAGACTCACACATCTACACATCATCACACAGAGACTCACACATCTACACATCATCACACAGAGACTCACACATCTACACATCATCACACAGAGACTCACACATCTACACATCATCACACAGAGACTCACACATCTACACATCATCACACAGAGACTCACACATCTACACATCATCACACAGAGACTCACACATCTACACATCATCACACAGAGACTCACACATCTACACATCATCACACAGAGACTCACACATCTACACATCATCACACAGAGACTCACACATCTACACATCATCACACAGAGACTCACACATCTACACATCATCACACAGAGACTCACACATCTACACATCATCACACAGAGACTCACACATCTACACATCATCACACAGAGACTCACACATCTACACATCATCACACAGAGACTCACACATCTACACATCATCACACAGAGACTCACACATCTACACATCATCACACAGAGACTCACACATCTACACATCATCACACAGAGACTCACACATCTACACATCATCACACAGAGACTCACACATCTACACATCATCACACAGAGACTCACACATCTACACATCATCACACAGAGACTCACACATCTACACATCATCACACAGAGACTCACACATCTACACATCATCACACAGAGACTCACACATCTACACATCATCACACAGAGACTCACACATCTACACATCATCACACAGAGACTCACACATCTACACATCATCACACAGAGACTCACACATCTACACATCATCACACAGAGACTCACACATCTACACATCATCACACAGAGACTCACACATCTACACATCATCACACAGAGACTCACACATCTACACATCATCACACAGAGACTCACACATCTACACATCATCACACAGAGACTCACACATCTACACATCATCACACAGAGACTCACACATCTACACATCATCACACAGAGACTCACACATCTACACATCATCACACAGAGACTCACACATCTACACATCATCACACAGAGACTCACACATCTACACATCATCACACAGAGACTCACACATCTACACATCATCACACAGAGACTCACACATCTACACATCATCACACAGAGACTCACACATCTACACATCATCACACAGAGACTCACACATCTACACATCATCACACAGAGACTCACACATCTACACATCATCACACAGAGACTCACACATCTACACATCATCACACAGAGACTCACACATCTACACATCATCACACAGAGACTCACACATCTACACATCATCACACAGAGACTCACACATCTACACATCATCACACAGAGACTCACACATCTACACATCATCACACAGAGACTCACACATCTACACATCATCACACAGAGACTCACACATCTACACATCATCACACAGAGACTCACACATCTACACATCATCACACAGAGACTCACACATCTACACATCATCACACAGAGACTCACACATCTACACATCATCACACAGAGACTCACACATCTACACATCATCACACAGAGACTCACACATCTACACATCATCACACAGAGACTCACACATCTACACATCATCACACAGAGACTCACACATCTACACATCATCACACAGAGACTCACACATCTACACATCATCACACAGAGACTCACACATCTACACATCATCACACAGAGACTCACACATCTACACATCATCACACAGAGACTCACACATCTACACATCATCACACAGAGACTCACACATCTACACATCATCACACAGAGACTCACACATCTACACATCATCACACAGAGACTCACACATCTACACATCATCACACAGAGACTCACACATCTACACATCATCACACAGAGACTCACACATCTACACATCATCACACAGAGACTCACACATCTACACATCATCACACAGAGACTCACACATCTACACATCATCACACAGAGACTCACACATCTACACATCATCACACAGAGACTCACACATCTACACATCATCACACAGAGACTCACACATCTACACATCATCACACAGAGACTCACACATCTACACATCATCACACAGAGACTCACACATCTACACATCATCACACAGAGACTCACACATCTACACATCATCACACAGAGACTCACACATCTACACATCATCACACAGAGACTCACACATCTACACATCATCACACAGAGACTCACACATCTACACATCATCACACAGAGACTCACACATCTACACATCATCACACAGAGACTCACACATCTACACATCATCACACAGAGACTCACACATCTACACATCATCACACAGAGACTCACACATCTACACATCATCACACAGAGACTCACACATCTACACATCATCACACAGAGACTCACACATCTACACATCATCACACAGAGACTCACACATCTACACATCATCACACAGAGACTCACACATCTACACATCATCACACAGAGACTCACACATCTACACATCATCACACAGAGACTCACACATCTACACATCATCACACAGAGACTCACACATCTACACATCATCACACAGAGACTCACACATCTACACATCATCACACAGAGACTCACACATCTACACATCATCACACAGAGACTCACACATCTACACATCATCACACAGAGACTCACACATCTACACATCATCACACAGAGACTCACACATCTACACATCATCACACAGAGACTCACACATCTACACATCATCACACAGAGACTCACACATCTACACATCATCACACAGAGACTCACACATCTACACATCATCACACAGAGACTCACACATCTACACATCATCACACAGAGACTCACACATCTACACATCATCACACAGAGACTCACACATCTACACATCATCACACAGAGACTCACACATCTACACATCATCACACAGAGACTCACACATCTACACATCATCACACAGAGACTCACACATCTACACATCATCACACAGAGACTCACACATCATCACACAGAGACTCACATCTACACATCATCACACAGAGACTCACACATCTACACATCATCACACAGAGACTCACACATCTACACATCATCACACAGAGACTCACACATCTACACATCATCACACAGAGACTCACACATCTACACATCATCACACAGAGACTCACACATCTACACATCATCACACAGAGACTCACACATCTACACATCATCACACAGAGACTCACACATCTACACATCATCACACAGAGACTCACACATCTACACATCATCACACAGAGACTCACACATCTACACATCATCACACAGAGACTCACACATCTACACATCATCACACAGAGACTCACACATCTACACATCATCACACAGAGACTCACACATCTACACATCATCACACAGAGACTCACACATCTACACATCATCACACAGAGACTCACACATCTACACATCATCACACAGAGACTCACACATCTACACATCATCACACAGAGACTCACACATCTACACATCATCACACAGAGACTCACACATCTACACATCATCACACAGAGACTCACACATCTACACATCATCACACAGAGACTCACACATCTACACATCATCACACAGAGACTCACACATCTACACATCATCACACAGAGACTCACACATCTACACATCATCACACAGAGACTCACACATCTACACATCATCACACAGAGACTCACACATCTACACATCATCACACAGAGACTCACACATCTACACATCATCACACAGAGACTCACACATCTACACATCATCACACAGAGACTCACACATCTACACATCATCACACAGAGACTCACACATCTACACATCATCACACAGAGACTCACACATCTACACATCATCACACAGAGACTCACACATCTACACATCATCACACAGAGACTCACACATCTACACATCATCACACAGAGACTCACACATCTACACATCATCACACAGAGACTCACACATCTACACATCATCACACAGAGACTCACACATCTACACATCATCACACAGAGACTCACACATCTACACATCATCACACAGAGACTCACACATCTACACATCATCACACAGAGACTCACACATCTACACATCATCACACAGAGACTCACACATCTACACATCATCACACAGAGACTCACACATCTACACATCATCACACAGAGACTCACACATCTACACATCATCACACAGAGACTCACACATCTACACATCATCACACAGAGACTCACACATCTACACATCATCACACAGAGACTCACACATCTACACATCATCACACAGAGACTCACACATCTACACATCATCACACAGAGACTCACACATCTACACATCATCACACAGAGACTCACACATCTACACATCATCACACAGAGACTCACACATCTACACATCATCACACAGAGACTCACACATCTACACATCATCACACAGAGACTCACACATCTACACATCATCACACAGAGACTCACACATCTACACATCATCACACAGAGACTCACACATCTACACATCATCACACAGAGACTCACACATCTACACATCATCACACAGAGACTCACACATCTACACATCATCACACAGAGACTCACACATCTACACATCATCACACAGAGACTCACACATCTACACATCATCACACAGAGACTCACACATCTACACATCATCACACAGAGACTCACACATCTACACATCATCACACAGAGACTCACACATCTACACATCATCACACAGAGACTCACACATCTACACATCATCACACAGAGACTCACACATCTACACATCATCACACAGAGACTCACACATCTACACATCATCACACAGAGACTCACACATCTACACATCATCACACAGAGACTCACACATCTACACATCATCACACAGAGACTCACACATCTACACATCATCACACAGAGACTCACACATCTACACATCATCACACAGAGACTCACACATCTACACATCATCACACAGAGACTCACACATCTACACATCATCACACAGAGACTCACACATCTACACATCATCACACAGAGACTCACACATCTACACATCATCACACAGAGACTCACACATCTACACATCATCACACAGAGACTCACACATCTACACATCATCACACAGAGACTCACACATCTACACATCATCACACAGAGACTCACACATCTACACATCATCACACAGAGACTCACACATCTACACATCATCACACAGAGACTCACACATCTACACATCATCACACAGAGACTCACACATCTACACATCATCACACAGAGACTCACACATCTACACATCATCACACAGAGACTCACACATCTACACATCATCACACAGAGACTCACACATCTACACATCATCACACAGAGACTCACACATCTACACATCATCACACAGAGACTCACACATCTACACATCATCACACAGAGACTCACACATCTACACATCATCACACAGAGACTCACACATCTACACATCATCACACAGAGACTCACACATCTACACATCATCACACAGAGACTCACACATCTACACATCATCACACAGAGACTCACACATCTACACATCATCACACAGAGACTCACACATCTACACATCATCACACAGAGACTCACACATCTACACATCATCACACAGAGACTCACACATCTACACATCATCACACAGAGACTCACACATCTACACATCATCACACAGAGACTCACACATCTACACATCATCACACAGAGACTCACACATCTACACATCATCACACAGAGACTCACACATCTACACATCATCACACAGAGACTCACACATCTACACATCATCACACAGAGACTCACACATCTACACATCATCACACAGAGACTCACACATCTACACATCATCACACAGAGACTCACACATCTACACATCATCACACAGAGACTCACACATCTACACATCATCACACAGAGACTCACACATCTACACATCATCACACAGAGACTCACACATCTACACATCATCACACAGAGACTCACACATCTACACATCATCACACAGAGACTCACACATCTACACATCATCACACAGAGACTCACACATCTACACATCATCACACAGAGACTCACACATCTACACATCATCACACAGAGACTCACACATCTACACATCATCACACAGAGACTCACACATCTACACATCATCACACAGAGACTCACACATCTACACATCATCACACAGAGACTCACACATCTACACATCATCACACAGAGACTCACACATCTACACATCATCACACAGAGACTCACACATCTACACATCATCACACAGAGACTCACACATCTACACATCATCACACAGAGACTCACACATCTACACATCATCACACAGAGACTCACACATCTACACATCATCACACAGAGACTCACACATCTACACATCATCACACAGAGACTCACACATCTACACATCATCACACAGAGACTCACACATCTACACATCATCACACAGAGACTCACACATCTACACATCATCACACAGAGACTCACACATCTACACATCATCACACAGAGACTCACACATCTACACATCATCACACAGAGACTCACACATCTACACATCATCACACAGAGACTCACACATCTACACATCATCACACAGAGACTCACACATCTACACATCATCACACAGAGACTCACACATCTACACATCATCACACAGAGACTCACACATCTACACATCATCACACAGAGACTCACACATCTACACATCATCACACAGAGACTCACACATCTACACATCATCACACAGAGACTCACACATCTACACATCATCACACAGAGACTCACACATCTACACATCATCACACAGAGACTCACACATCTACACATCATCACACAGAGACTCACACATCTACACATCATCACACAGAGACTCACACATCTACACATCATCACACAGAGACTCACACATCTACACATCATCACACAGAGACTCACACATCTACACATCATCACACAGAGACTCACACATCTACACATCATCACACAGAGACTCACACATCTACACATCATCACACAGAGACTCACACATCTACACATCATCACACAGAGACTCACACATCTACACATCATCACACAGAGACTCACACATCTACACATCATCACACAGAGACTCACACATCTACACATCATCACACAGAGACTCACACATCTACACATCATCACACAGAGACTCACACATCTACACATCATCACACAGAGACTCACACATCTACACATCATCACACAGAGACTCACACATCTACACATCATCACACAGAGACTCACACATCTACACATCATCACACAGAGACTCACACATCTACACATCATCACACAGAGACTCACACATCTACACATCATCACACAGAGACTCACACATCTACACATCATCACACAGAGACTCACACATCTACACATCATCACACAGAGACTCACACATCTACACATCATCACACAGAGACTCACACATCTACACATCATCACACAGAGACTCACACATCTACACATCATCACACAGAGACTCACACATCTACACATCATCACACAGAGACTCACACATCTACACATCATCACACAGAGACTCACACATCTACACATCATCACACAGAGACTCACACATCTACACATCATCACACAGAGACTCACACATCTACACATCATCACACAGAGACTCACACATCTACACATCATCACACAGAGACTCACACATCTACACATCATCACACAGAGACTCACACATCTACACATCATCACACAGAGACTCACACATCTACACATCATCACACAGAGACTCACACATCTACACATCATCACACAGAGACTCACACATCTACACATCATCACACAGAGACTCACACATCTACACATCATCACACAGAGACTCACACATCTACACATCATCACACAGAGACTCACACATCTACACATCATCACACAGAGACTCACACATCTACACATCATCACACAGAGACTCACACATCTACACATCATCACACAGAGACTCACACATCTACACATCATCACACAGAGACTCACACATCTACACATCATCACACAGAGACTCACACATCTACACATCATCACACAGAGACTCACACATCTACACATCATCACACAGAGACTCACACATCTACACATCATCACACAGAGACTCACACATCTACACATCATCACACAGAGACTCACACATCTACACATCATCACACAGAGACTCACACATCTACACATCATCACACAGAGACTCACACATCTACACATCATCACACAGAGACTCACACATCTACACATCATCACACAGAGACTCACACATCTACACATCATCACACAGAGACTCACACATCTACACATCATCACACAGAGACTCACACATCTACACATCATCACACAGAGACTCACACATCTACACATCATCACACAGAGACTCACACATCTACACATCATCACACAGAGACTCACACATCTACACATCATCACACAGAGACTCACACATCTACACATCATCACACAGAGACTCACACATCTACACATCATCACACAGAGACTCACACATCTACACATCATCACACAGAGACTCACACATCTACACATCATCACACAGAGACTCACACATCTACACATCATCACACAGAGACTCACACATCTACACATCATCACACAGAGACTCACACATCTACACATCATCACACAGAGACTCACACATCTACACATCATCACACAGAGACTCACACATCTACACATCATCACACAGAGACTCACACATCTACACATCATCACACAGAGACTCACACATCTACACATCATCACACAGAGACTCACACATCTACACATCATCACACAGAGACTCACACATCTACACATCATCACACAGAGACTCACACATCTACACATCATCACACAGAGACTCACACATCTACACATCATCACACAGAGACTCACACATCTACACATCATCACACAGAGACTCACACATCTACACATCATCACACAGAGACTCACACATCTACACATCATCACACAGAGACTCACACATCTACACATCATCACACAGAGACTCACACATCTACACATCATCACACAGAGACTCACACATCTACACATCATCACACAGAGACTCACACATCTACACATCATCACACAGAGACTCACACATCTACACATCATCACACAGAGACTCACACATCTACACATCATCACACAGAGACTCACACATCTACACATCATCACACAGAGACTCACACATCTACACATCATCACACAGAGACTCACACATCTACACATCATCACACAGAGACTCACACATCTACACATCATCACACAGAGACTCACACATCTACACATCATCACACAGAGACTCACACATCTACACATCATCACACAGAGACTCACACATCTACACATCATCACACAGAGACTCACACATCTACACATCATCACACAGAGACTCACACATCTACACATCATCACACAGAGACTCACACATCTACACATCATCACACAGAGACTCACACATCTACACATCATCACACAGAGACTCACACATCTACACATCATCACACAGAGACTCACACATCTACACATCATCACACAGAGACTCACACATCTACACATCATCACACAGAGACTCACACATCTACACATCATCACACAGAGACTCACACATCTACACATCATCACACAGAGACTCACACATCTACACATCATCACACAGAGACTCACATCTACACATCATCACACAGAGACTCACACATCTACACATCATCACACAGAGACTCACATCTACACATCATCACACAGAGACTCACATCTACACATCATCACACAGAGACTCACACATCTACACATCATCACACAGAGACTCACACATCTACACATCATCACACAGAGACTCACACATCTACACATCATCACACAGAGACTCACACATCTACACATCATCACACAGAGACTCACACATCTACACATCATCACACAGAGACTCACATCTACACATCATCACACAGAGACTCACACATCTACACATCATCACACAGAGACTCACACATCTACACATCATCACACAGAGACTCACACATCTACACATCATCACACAGAGACTCACACATCTACACATCATCACACAGAGACTCACATCTACACATCATCACACAGAGACTCACATCTACACATCATCACACAGAGACTCTACACATCATCACACAGAGACTCACATCTACACATCATCACACAGAGACTCACACATCTACACATCATCACACAGAGACTCACATCTACACATCATCACACAGAGACTCACACATCTACACATCATCACACAGAGACTCACACATCTACACATCATCACACAGAGACTCACACATCTACACATCATCACACAGAGACTCACACATCTACACATCATCACACAGAGACTCACACATCTACACATCATCACACAGAGACTCACACATCTACACATCATCACACAGAGACTCACATCTACACATCATCACACAGAGACTCACATCTACACATCATCACACAGAGACTCACACATCTACACATCATCACACAGAGACTCACACATCTACACATCATCACACAGAGACTCACACATCTACACATCATCACACAGAGACTCACACATCTACACATCATCACACAGAGACTCACACATCTACACATCATCACACAGAGACTCACATCTACACATCATCACACAGAGACTCACATCTACACATCATCACACAGAGACTCACACATCTACACATCATCACACAGAGACTCACATCTACACATCATCACACAGAGACTCACATCTACACATCATCACACAGAGACTCACACATCTACACATCATCACACAGAGACTCACACATCTACACATCATCACACAGAGACTCACATCTACACATCATCACACAGAGACTCACATCTACACATCATCACACAGAGACTCACACATCTACACATCATCACACAGAGACTCACACATCTACACATCATCACACAGAGACTCACACATCTACACATCATCACACAGAGACTCACATCTACACATCATCACACAGAGACTCACATCTACACATCATCACACAGAGACTCACATCTACACATCATCACACAGAGACTCACATCTACACATCATCACACAGAGACTCACACATCTACACATCATCACACAGAGACTCACACATCTACACATCATCACACAGAGACTCACATCTACACATCATCACACAGAGACTCACATCTACACATCATCACACAGAGACTCACACATCTACACATCATCACACAGAGACTCACACATCTACACATCATCACACAGAGACTCACACATCTACACATCATCACACAGAGACTCACACATCTACACATCATCACACAGAGACTCACACATCTACACATCATCACACAGAGACTCACACATCTACACATCATCACACAGAGACTCACACATCTACACATCATCACACAGAGACTCACATCTACACATCATCACACAGAGACTCACATCTACACATCATCACACAGAGACTCACACATCTACACATCATCACACAGAGACTCACACATCTACACATCATCACACAGAGACTCACACATCTACACATCATCACACAGAGACTCACACATCTACACATCATCACACAGAGACTCACACATCTACACATCATCACACAGAGACTCACACATCTACACATCATCACACAGAGACTCACACATCTACACATCATCACACAGAGACTCACATCTACACATCATCACACAGAGACTCACATCTACACATCATCACACAGAGACTCACACATCTACACATCATCACACAGAGACTCACATCTACACATCATCACACAGAGACTCACACATCTACACATCATCACACAGAGACTCACACATCTACACATCATCACACAGAGACTCACACATCTACACATCATCACACAGAGACTCACATCTACACATCATCACACAGAGACTCACATCTACACATCATCACACAGAGACTCACATCTACACATCATCACACAGAGACTCACATCTACACATCATCACACAGAGACTCACACATCTACACATCATCACACAGAGACTCACACATCTACACATCATCACACAGAGACTCACACATCTACACATCATCACACAGAGACTCACACATCTACACATCATCACACAGAGACTCACACATCTACACATCATCACACAGAGACTCACATCTACACATCATCACACAGAGACTCACACATCACACAGAGACTCACATCTACACATCATCACACAGAGACTCACACATCTACACATCATCACACAGAGACTCACACATCTACACATCATCACACAGAGACTCACACATCTACACATCATCACACAGAGACTCACATCTACACATCATCACACAGAGACTCACACATCTACACATCATCACACAGAGACTCACATCTACACATCATCACACAGAGACTCACACATCTACACATCATCACACAGAGACTCACACATCTACACATCATCACACAGAGACTCACACATCTACACATCATCACACAGAGACTCACACATCTACACATCATCACACAGAGACTCACACATCTACACATCATCACACAGAGACTCACACATCTACACATCATCACACAGAGACTCACATCTACACATCATCACACAGAGACTCACATCTACACATCATCACACAGAGACTCACATCTACACATCATCACACAGAGACTCACACATCTACACATCATCACACAGAGACTCACACATCTACACATCATCACACAGAGACTCACACATCTACACATCATCACACAGAGACTCACACATCTACACATCATCACACAGAGACTCACATCTACACATCATCACACAGAGACTCACACATCATCACACAGAGACTCACACATCTACACATCATCACACAGAGACTCACACATCTACACATCATCACACAGAGACTCACACATCTACACATCATCACACAGAGACTCACATCTACACATCATCACACAGAGACTCAACACATCATCACACAGAGACTCACACATCTACACATCATCACACAGAGACTCACACATCTACACATCATCACACAGAGACTCACATCTACACATCATCACACAGAGACTCACACATCTACACATCATCACACAGAGACTCACACATCTACACATCATCACACAGAGACTCACACATCTACACATCATCACACAGAGACTCACACATCTACACATCATCACACAGAGACTCACATCTACACATCATCACACAGAGACTCACACATCTACACATCATCACACAGAGACTCACACATCTACACATCATCACACAGAGACTCACACATCTACACATCATCACACAGAGACTCACACATCTACACATCATCACACAGAGACTCACACATCTACACATCATCACACAGAGACTCACACATCTACACATCATCACACAGAGACTCACACATCTACACATCATCACACAGAGACTCACACATCTACACATCATCACACAGAGACTCACATCTACACATCATCACACAGAGACTCACACATCTACACATCATCACACAGAGACTCACACATCTACACATCATCACACAGAGACTCACACATCTACACATCATCACACAGAGACTCACATCTACACATCATCACACAGAGACTCACACATCTACACATCATCACACAGAGACTCACATCTACACATCATCACACAGAGACTCACACATCTACACATCATCACACAGAGACTCACACATCTACACATCATCACACAGAGACTCACACATCTACACATCATCACACAGAGACTCACACATCTACACATCATCACACAGAGACTCACACATCTACACATCATCACACAGAGACTCACATCTACACATCATCACACAGAGACTCACATCTACACATCATCACACAGAGACTCACATCTACACATCATCACACAGAGACTCACATCTACACATCATCACACAGAGACTCACACATCTACACATCATCACACAGAGACTCACACATCTACACATCATCACACAGAGACTCACACATCTACACATCATCACACAGAGACTCACATCTACACATCATCACACAGAGACTCACACATCTACACATCATCACACAGAGACTCACACATCTACACATCATCACACAGAGACTCACACATCTACACATCATCACACAGAGACTCACACATCTACACATCATCACACAGAGACTCACACATCTACACATCATCACACAGAGACTCACATCTACACATCATCACACAGAGACTCACATCTACACATCATCACACAGAGACTCACACATCTACACATCATCACACAGAGACTCACATCTACACATCATCACACAGAGACTCACATCTACACATCATCACACAGAGACTCACACATCTACACATCATCACACAGAGACTCACACATCTACACATCATCACACAGAGACTCACACATCTACACATCATCACACAGAGACTCACATCTACACATCATCACACAGAGACTCACATCTACACATCATCACACAGAGACTCACATCTACACATCATCACACAGAGACTCACACATCTACACATCATCACACAGAGACTCACACATCTACACATCATCACACAGAGACTCACACATCTACACATCATCACACAGAGACTCACACATCTACACATCATCACACAGAGACTCACACATCTACACATCATCACACAGAGACTCACATCTACACATCATCACACAGAGACTCACACATCTACACATCATCACACAGAGACTCACATCTACACATCATCACACAGAGACTCACACATCTACACATCATCACACAGAGACTCACACATCATCACACAGAGACTCACACATCTACACATCATCACACAGAGACTCACACATCTACACATCATCACACAGAGACTCACACATCTACACATCATCACACAGAGACTCACATCTACACATCATCACACAGAGACTCACACATCTACACATCATCACACAGAGACTCACACATCTACACATCATCACACAGAGACTCACATCTACACATCATCACACAGAGACTCACACATCTACACATCATCACACAGAGACTCACATCTACACATCATCACACAGAGACTCACATCTACACATCATCACACAGAGACTCACATCTACACATCATCACACAGAGACTCACATCTACACATCATCACACAGAGACTCACACATCTACACATCATCACACAGAGACTCACACATCTACACATCATCACACAGAGACTCACATCTACACATCATCACACAGAGACTCACACATCATCACACAGAGACTCACACATCTACACATCATCACACAGAGACTCACACATCTACACATCATCACACAGAGACTCACACATCTACACATCATCACACAGAGACTCACACATCTACACATCATCACACAGAGACTCACACATCTACACATCATCACACAGAGACTCACATCTACACATCATCACACAGAGACTCACATCTACACATCATCACACAGAGACTCACATCTACACATCATCACACAGAGACTCACACATCTACACATCATCACACAGAGACTCACACATCTACACATCATCACACAGAGACTCACACATCATCACACAGAGACTCACACATCTACACATCATCACACAGAGACTCACATCTACACATCATCACACAGAGACTCACACATCTACACATCATCACACAGAGACTCACACATCTACACATCATCACACAGAGACTCACATCTACACATCATCACACAGAGACTCACACATCTACACATCATCACACAGAGACTCACATCTACACATCATCACACAGAGACTCACACATCTACACATCATCACACAGAGACTCACACATCTACACATCATCACACAGAGACTCACACATCTACACATCATCACACAGAGACTCACATCTACACATCATCACACAGAGACTCACACATCTACACATCATCACACAGAGACTCACACATCTACACATCATCACACAGAGACTCACATCTACACATCATCACACAGAGACTCACACATCTACACATCATCACACAGAGACTCACATCTACACATCATCACACAGAGACTCACACATCTACACATCATCACACAGAGACTCACACATCTACACATCATCACACAGAGACTCACACATCTACACATCATCACACAGAGACTCACACATCATCACACAGAGACTCACACATCTACACATCATCACACAGAGACTCACACATCTACACATCATCACACAGAGACTCACATCTACACATCATCACACAGAGACTCACATCTACACATCATCACACAGAGACTCACACATCATCACACAGAGACTCACACATCTACACATCATCACACAGAGACTCACACATCTACACATCATCACACAGAGACTCACATCTACACATCATCACACAGAGACTCACACATCATCACACAGAGACTCACACATCTACACATCATCACACAGAGACTCACACATCTACACATCATCACACAGAGACTCACATCTACACATCATCACACAGAGACTCACACATCTACACATCATCACACAGAGACTCACATCTACACATCATCACACAGAGACTCACACATCTACACATCATCACACAGAGACTCACATCTACACATCATCACACAGAGACTCACATCTACACATCATCACACAGAGACTCACATCTACACATCATCACACAGAGACTCACATCTACACATCATCACACAGAGACTCACATCTACACATCATCACACAGAGACTCACACATCATCACACAGAGACTCACACATCTACACATCATCACACAGAGACTGTGTCTGTACCCTGAATTAACAAATACAAAAAACTCTCAAACCCGTTTAAGGGTAAAAATTAAATTAATGTTCAATACATAAAAAACAGAAATACTACAGATGAACAATTGATAACATTATAACGACTACATTACCTTAAATGAGTCCACCCCCCAAGATTATTGTTATAAACATGAGCCGCGTCTGAAAGGTAAAGGGGGAGGGGTTGCTGTAATTTATAATAATATCTTCAGTATTACTCAGAAGTCTAGTTTCAAATATAATTCCTTCGAAGTTTTGGTGCTTTATGTAACGCTATGTAGTGTACATGACAAACCCCGTTCAACATTGGTGTTAGCTACTGTATACAGGCCACCAGGGCATAATACAGACTTTATCAAAGAATTTGCTGATCTATCAGAGTTAGTACTGGCCGTAGATAAAGTACTAATTGTTGGTGATTTTAATATCCATGTAGACAACGAAAAAGACGTATTGGGATTAGCATTTAAAGATACACTAAACTCTATTGGAGTTAGGCAAAAATGGCAAAAATGGCAAAAACTGCCGCTACTAAAGATTGCTTTTTAAATATTCTCCCTCATCAGTATCATCTCCTCAGCAACCCAGATAGCATAGAAGAACTCGATGTTGCAACAGAAACTATTGACTCTCTCTTTTCCAGTACTTTAAACACAGTTGCTCCTCTGCGCTTAAAGAAGATTAAAGAAAATAGTCCAACGCCGTGGGACAACGAGCACACACACACACACACACACACACACACTCACACTCTGGCCCTTAAAACAGCAGCCAGAAAAATGGAGCGCAGCTGGAAGAAAACAAAACTAGAGGTCTTTAGTAATTCGTGGAAAGAGCACATGATCGCATACAGAAAGGCCGTAAGAACTGCTAGATCCGCTTATTTCTCAACTCTCTTGGAAGAAAACAAACACAACCCAAGGTATTTATTCGATACAGTGGCTAAATTAACCAAAAATAAAGCTTCAACTTCTGTTTGTAAACAACACAGCAGTAATGACTTCATGAACTTCTTTACATGTAAGATTGATAATATTATGAAGAAAATTATAACCATGCATCTTCTACATTAGTGATGCGCGGGTCGTCTCATAACCCGCGGGCCCCGCGGGTAACCTGCGGGTCGGGTTGGGGCGGGTTAAGAAATCTTCACTTATTTGCGGGGCGGGTTGGGGCGGGTCATTAAAAACAAAATAAAAAAATCTATGTATGTTGCCTGCAATTCCCTATAGCCTATATAAAATATTTGGGAGTATCTATTTTCATATTTTATTAGGTTTTTTTGATAAGGTTACAATACGAAAGCCGTAGCAACGTAACTTGCATGATGTCCCCAAGCCTTTGGCATCACGCGGCACGTCATGACAGCTGCGCGCCGAGCAGCTCCCACCATCGGCAGCCACGACAACAAAAACGGAGAGATAAAAGTGAAGATGGAAGATGAGGTGCTGGAGTCTAGCCGAAATAGATTAAACCCTGGTACAGTGGACGTCATTCTTTTTTTGCACAGCGAATGTAAACACGCTATGAACATTTATGTGTGCTAAATAAAACAAAAGTTTAGTGGTTATGTAGCGGAGGCTATAAACTGCCTATACAAATCTGAAATAAAAAATGGTTAAGCCTTCAAGATCCAAACGCTACTTTGGTGAAAATTAAAGGTTGAAAATCTTTATCATTATCTTGTTATTAATATGACCTGATTTATGGTTCATATTCATAATAATCGTTTGGTGTTGCCAGTTTACAGGGCCATGTTTCCAAGCACTTTCAGAAATAAAGGCTGTTTTCATTTACATTACAATGGCTAGTATGTCTATTTAATGGTCGCGGATGCGGGGCGGGGCGGGTTTTAAAATTGATACACTGGTGCGGTGCGGGCTGGGGCGGGCCAAATAATTTCATAAAAGCAGGACCCGCGGGTTGGAAAAAAAGCCGACCCGCGCATCACTATTCTACATTTACATTTATGCATTTAGCAGACGCTTTTATCCAAAGCGACTTACAACTTGGGGGTACATGAAGTACATTGCTCAGTGTAGCACAGGCTAGAGTAGGGAGGAAAGAGGAAAGGAACGTTTTTTTTTTATTAAAAAAAAAAAAAAAATTATGAGGTTAAGTGCTCACGGAAGAGCTGAGTTTTAAGTTGACTTTTGAATGATGTCAATGATTCTGCGTTTCGGATGGTGTTGGGAAGATCGTTCCACCAGCTGGGAACGTTGAATGAAAATGTTCTGGAAAGGGACCACAAGCCGTCGTTCCTTTGCTGAGCGAAGGCTTCTGGTGGGGGTGTGGATTTGTAGAATGGAGTCAAAGTAAGCAGGAGCTGAGCGCGTGGTGGCTCTGTATGCAAGCGTCAGCGCCTTAAACTTGATGCGAGCAGCGAGTGGTAGCCAGTGCAGGGAGATGAAGAGAGGTGTGACGTGGGTCCTTTTGGGCTTGTTGAAGACCAGACGTGCTGCTGCATTCTGGATCATTCGAAGTGTTTGGATCGTACAAGAGGGGAGTCCAACCAGAAGCGCATTGCAGTAGTCGAGTCTAGAAATAACCAGGGCCTGGACCAGAAGCTGTGTTGCGTGCTCTGTTAGGAACGGTCTAATCTTCCTGATGTTGTGGAGCGCAAACCGGCATGAGCGAGCTGTCTTAGAGATGT
>CM042258.1:37958218-37985718 GCA_023566225.1 Romanogobio albipinnatus
CCAAACACGTGTGTGCTAGTGTGTGCCGGGGCCAAACACGTGTGTGCCAGTGTCTGCCGGGTCCAAACACGTGTGTGCTAGTGTTCTCCGGGTCCAAACACGTGTGTGCTAGTGTGTGCCGGGGCCAAACACGTGTGTGCTAGTGTGTGCCGGGTCCAAACACGTGTGTGCTAGTGTTCTCCGGGTCCAAACACGTGTGTGCTAGTGTTCTCCGGGTCCAAACACGTGTGTGCTAGTGTCCTCCGGGTCCAAACACGTGTGTGCTAGTGTCCTCCGGGGGTCAGTCGCGTGTGTGCTAGTGTGTGCCGGGGGTCAGTCGCGTGTGTGCTAGTGTGTGCCGGGGCCAAACACGTGTGTGCTAGTGTGTGCCGGGGCCAAACACATGTGTGCTAGTGTGTGCCGGGGCCAAACACGTGTGTGCTAGTGTGTGCCGGGGGTCATTCGCGTGTGTGCTAGTGTGTGCCGGGGGTCAGTCGCGTGTGTGCTAGTGTGTGCCGGGTCCAAACACGTGTGTGCTAGTGTTCTCCGGGTCCAAACACTTGTGTGCTAGTGTCCTCCGGGTCCAAACACGTGTGTGCTAGTGTTCTCCGGGTCCAAACACGTGTGTGCTAGTGTCCTCCGGGTCCAAACACGTGTGTGCTAGTGTCCTCCGGGTCCAAACACGTGTGTGCTAGTGTCCTCCGGGGGTCAGTCGCGTGTGTGCTAGTGTCTGCCGGAGCCAATTACGTGTGTGCTAGTGTTCTCCGGGTCCAAACACGTGTGTGCTAGTGTTCTCCGGAGCCAAATACGCGTGTGCTAGTGTGTGCCGGGGGTCATTCGCGTGTGTGCTAGTGTGTGCCGGGAGTCAGTCGCGTGTGTGCTAGTGTGTGCCGGGGGTCAGTCGCGTGTGTGCTAGTGTGTGCCGGGTCCAAACACGTGTGTGCTAGTGTTCTCTGGGTCCAAACACGTGTGTGCTAGTGTCCTCCGGGTCCAAACACGTGTGTGCTAGTGTTCTCCGGGTCCAAACACGTGTGTGCTAGTGTCCTCCGGGTCCAAACACGTGTGTGCTAGTGTCCTCCGGGGGTCAGTCGCGTGTGTGCTAGTGTCTGCCGGAGCCAATTACGTGTGTGCTAGTGTTCTCCGGGTCCAAACACGTGTGTGCTAGTGTTCTCCGGAGCCAAATACGCGTGTGCTAGTGTGTGCCGGGGGTCATTCGCGTGTGTGCTAGTGTGTGCCGGGGGTCAGTCGCGTGTGTGCTAGTGTGTGCCGGGGCCAAACACGTGTGTGCCGGGGCCAAACACGTGTGTGCTAGTGTGTGCCGGGGGTCATTCGCGTTTGTGCTAGTGTGTGCCGGGGCCAAACACGTGTGTGCTAGTGTGTGCCGGGGCCAAACACGTGTGTGCTAGTGTGTGTCGGGGGTCATTCGCGTTTGTGCTAGTGTGTGCCGGGGGTCAGTCATGCGTGTGCTAGTGTGTGCCGGGGGTCAGTCACGTGTGTGCCCGGGGTCAGTCGCGTGTGTGCTAGTGTGTGCCGGGGGTCAGTCACGTGTGTGCTAGTGTGTGCCGGGGGTCAGTCGCGTGTGTGCTAGTGTGTGCCGGGGGTCAGTCACGTGTGTGCCGGGGGTCAGTCGTGTGTGTGCTAATGTGCCGGGCGTCAGTCGCATGTGTGCTAGTGTGTGCCGGGGGTCAGTCGCGTGTGTGCTAGTGTGTGCCGGGGGTCAGTCACGTGTGTGCCAGTGTGTGCCGGGGGTCAGTCGCGTGTGTGCTAGTGTGTGCCGGGGGTCAGTCACGTGTGTGCCGGGGGTCAGTCGCGTGTGTGCTAATGTGCCGGGCGTCAGTCGCGTGTGTGCTAATGTGCCGGGCGTCAGTCGCGTGTGTGCCAGTGTGTGCCGGGGGTCAGTCGCGTGTGTGCTAATGTGCCGGGGTCAGTCGCGTGTGTGCCAGTGTGTGCCGGGGGTCAGTCGCGTGTGTGTTAATGTGCCGGGGGTCAGTCACGTGTGTGCTAGTGTGTGCCGGGGGTCAGTCGCGTGTGTGCTAGTGTATGCCCGGGGTCAGTCACGTGTGTGCCGGGGGTCAGTCGCGTGTGTGTTAATGTGCCGGGGGTCAGTCACGTGTGTGCTAGTGTGTGCCGGGGGTCAGTCGCGTGTGTGCTAGTGTATGCCCGGGGTCAGTCACGTGTGTGCCGGGGGTCAGTCGCGTGTGTGCCAGTGTGTGCCGGGGGTCAGTCGCGTGTGTGTTAATGTGCCGGGGGTCAGTCGTGTGTGTGCTAGTGTGTGCCGGGGGTCAGTCGCGTGTGTGCCAGTGTGTGCCGGGGGTCAGTCGCGTGTGTGCTAATGTGCCGGGGTCAGTCGCGTGTGTGCCAGTGTGTGCCGGGGGTCAGTCGCGTGTGTGTTAATGTGCCGGGGGTCAGTCACGTGTGTGCTAGTGTGTGCTAGTGTGTGCCGGGGGTCAGTCACGTGTGTGCTAGTGTGTGCCGGGGGTCAGTCGCGTGTGTGCTAGTGTATGCCGGGGGTCAGTCACGTGTGTGCTAGTGTGTGCCGGGGGTCAGTCACGTGTGTGTTAGTGTGTGCCGGGGGTCAGTCACGTGTGTGCTAGTGTGTGCCGGGGGTCAGTCGCGTGTGTGTTAGTGTGTGCCGGGGGTCAGTCACGTGTGTGCTAGTGTGTGCCGGGGGTCAGTCGCGTGTGTGTTAGTGTATGCCGCGGGTCAGTCACGTGTGTGCTAGTGTGTGCCGGGGGTCAGTCGCGTGTGTGCTAGTGTATGCCGGGGGTCAGTCACGTGTGTGCTAGTGTGTGCCGGGGGTCAGTCACGTGTGTGCTAGTGTGTGCCGGGGGTCAGTCGCGTGTGTGCTAGTGTATGCCGGGGGTCAGTCACGTGTGTGCTAGTGTGTGCCGGGGGTCAGTCGCGTGTGTGCCGGGGGTCAGTCGCGTGTGTGCTAGTGTGTGCCGGGGGTCAGTTGCGTGTGTGCCGGGGCCCAGTTGCGTGTGTGCCGGGGCCAGTCGGGCAATCGAACACCAGTAGGTCTGGACTCTATCACAGCTTTCATTGGTCAAGAGGACGTTTGACTGAGAGACTCACGCCGATTTCACACCGCACACGCAAGCAGTGTTGGCAGGGCAGGAGCGGTGCGAATGGAGAGCGGGAGCTGCGCGCCCCTGTTGTGCATTCACACTGGCAGTGTTTGTCTCGCGCAGCTGAACCGTGGCTCGTGTATTGCAAATACAGACGAATATTGTCCATTATGTCACATTTTCCGGTGTTCTCCTCCGACCCCTGTCTGTCTCGTGCTTTGATTTATGATGGGCAGCATAGATCGGCTGCAAATGTGACCGTGTTCCCCCCCATGCATGCATATAATATGTTGTATATTAGTTCACATGAGAAATGTAATATTAATGTGAAGATATGCTTCTAGTTTTAATCATTTAAACAGGCTTTTGAAGTTTGGGCAAAAACTTCTGGCAGTGTTGTGTTTTCGTGTATTTTATTTAATTTTTTCACAGCGCTGGATGTCATATGGTGATCGTGAAACACGTGGGACACTTCACTACATGATTTTATGGTGACATTTGTTATTTTCCATGTTAATCAGGTCAGTTTTGATCAAAAACAATCCACTGTGGCTTTAATTCAGCGTGAGCATTTCTTTAATGCCGCGCCGCCTCTGCGTGCGGTGTGAATGCTCTAATCTGTTAACATGGGCGCCGGAAAAAATTTGCGCTGCTTGCGCCCTGCTAACGCATGCAGTGTGAAACCAGCCTCAGAGTTGAGTTGATCGTGGGTTAGTGCTCATCAGCACAGGTGTAAACACGACAGCGCTCTTCTTCCACGAGGGAGTTTAGCCTCACAGCATTTGTTTCCAGACGGACAGTTAAAGAACGCCACACACACGTCTCAGACATCCTGTAGAATTCAACCAATCAGAGGAAGACTTTGGAACTCCTGAAGTGTGTCCAGATAAGTGTGCCGTATGCATCCAGCCACCGGTCCTGAGGCTCCGCCACGTCTCACCGCATCACACATTCATCCGTTTGGTTTGGACTCAGTGTTTCTCTGCTCGTGTGTGCCTGATGTCTCCTCTCTTTCCTCAGTGGTGATTCCAGCTGCTCAGAATGTGCAGAACTTCACCTCTAAAGCAGTAAGTCAGCAGACCCTGTCCTCCACCAATCCGCTTTCTCAGCGGTGTACTGTAGGACGGTCATCTGTGGTCAGAATCAGAACATCTTGAATGATCTGTCCAGTGACTCAATCTCAATAAACATCACACAATAATGCACTCACTAAACTCACTAAACTCATTGAATGGGGCTCTGCTAAGGTGAAGCTCTTTTGAAATTGTGAAAGTGAAATGTGTTTTCCGTGACTTTCAGAACACCTGCGGTCCTGTGGCCACGTTCTCTCTTCCACCTGGAATAACGTATCCGGTCCAGATCCCCGCGGGCGTGACGCTGCAGACGGCCTCAGGTGAGACGCCACACCGCTACCCTACCCTAAACCACACCCTAACCCTAACCTAACCCTAACCCACTCTCAGCCGTTCAGTCAGGAGCTCCATCACTGCTAGTGTGGGATCGACTAGCACTTTTGATCATTAAAGACTCCAGAACGGAGCCCAGCGAGGCTCATGTGACACTCTGCCCTCACCTGCGTGTCTCTGGCGTGTCTCTGGCGTGTCTCTGGCCTGTCTCTGGCGTGTCTCTGGCGTATATCTGGTCTCTGGCGTGTCTCTGGCGTGTCTCTGGCGTGTCTCTGGTCTCTGGCGTGTCTCTGGCGTATATCTGGTCTCTGGCGTGTCTCTGGCGTATCTCTGGCGTATCTATGGTCTCTGCCTTGTTTCTGGCGTGTCTCTGGCGTGTCTCTGGCTTGTCTCTGGCGTATCTCTGGCGTATCTATGGTCTCTGCCTTGTTTCTGGCGTGTCTCTGGCGTATCTCTGGTCTCTAGCGTGTCTCTGGCGTATCTCTAGCGTGTCTCTGGCGTGTCTCTGGTCTCTGGCGTGTCTCTGGCGTATATCTGGTCTCTGGCGTGTCTCTGGCGTATCTCTGGCGTATCTATGGTCTCTGCCTTGTTTCTGGCGTGTCTCTGGCGTGTCTCTGGCTTGTCTCTGGCGTGTCTCTGGCGTATCTCTGGCGTATCTATGGTCTCTGCCTTGTTTCTGGCGTGTCTCTGGCGTATCTCTGGTCTCTAGCGTGTCTCTGGCGTATCTCTAGCGTGTCTCTGGTCTCTGGCGTGTCTCTGGCGTATCTCTGGCATATCTATGGTCTCTGCCTTGTTTCTGGCGTGTCTCTGGCGTATCTCTGGTCTCTAGCGTGTCTCTGGCGTATCTCTAGCGTGTCTCTGGCGTATCTCTAGCGTGTCTCTGGCATGTCTCTGGTCTCTGGCGTATCTCTGGCGTATCTATGGTCTCTGCCTTGTTTCTGGCGTGTCTCTGGCGTGTCTCTGGCGTATCTCTGGTCTCTAGCGTGTCTCTGGCGTATCTCTGGCGTGTCTCTGGCGTATCTCTGGCTTATCTATGGTCTCTGCCTTGTTTCTGGCGTGTCTCTGGCGTGTCTCTGGCGTATCTCTAGCTTGTCTCTGGCGTATCTCTAGCGTGTCTCTGGTCTCTGGCGTGTCTCTGGCGTATCTCTGGCGTATCTATGGTCTTTGCCTTGTTTCTGGCGTGTCTCTGGCGTGTCTCTGGTCTCTAGCGTGTCTCTGGCGTATCTCTGGCGTATCTCTGGCGTGTCTCTGGTCTCTGGCGTGTCTCTGGCATGTCTCTGGCGTGTCTCTGGCGTGTCTCTGGCATGTCTCTGGTCTCTGGCGTGTCTCTGGCATCATATTAAACTTTGATAAAGTGACGATTCTTGGAGATGTGTTGTTGTCCAAGTGTCTCTGGCGTGTCTCTGGCGTGTCTCTGGTCTCTGGCGTATCACTGGCGTATCTATGGTCTCTGCCTTGTTTCTGGCGTGTTTCTGGCGTGTCTCTGGCGTGTCTCTGGCGTGTCTCTAGCGTGTCTCTGGCGTGTCTCTGGTCTCTGGCGTGTCTCTGGCGTGTCTCTGGTCTCTGGCGTGTCTCTGGTCTCTGGCGTGTCTCTGGCGTGTCTCTGGCGTATCTCTGGCGTGTCTCTGGCGTGTCTCTGGCATGTCTCTGGCGTGTCTCTGGCGTGTCTCTGGCATGTCTCTGGTCTCTGGCGTGTCTCTGGCATCATATTAAACTTTGATAAAGTGACGATTCTTGGAGATGTGTTGTTGTCCAAGTGTTTCTGGCGTGTCTCTGGCGTGTCTCTGGTCTCTGGCGTATCACTGGCGTATCTATGGTCTCTGCCTTGTTTCTGGCGTGTTTCTGGCGTGTCTCTGGCGTGTCTCTAGCGTGTCTCTGGTCTCTAGCGTGTCTCTGGCGTGTCTCTGGTCTCTGGCGTGTCTCTGGCATGTCTCTGGCGTGTCTCTGGTCTCTGGCGTGTCTCTGGTCTCTGGCGTGTCTCTGGCGTGTCTCTGGCGTGTCTCTGGCGTATCTCTGGCGTGTCTCTGGCATGTCTCTGGCGTGTCTCTGGCATGTCTCTGGTCTCTGGCGTGTCTCTGGTATGTCTCTGGCGTGTCTCTGGCGTATCTCTGGCGTGTCTCTGGCATGTCTCTGGTCTCTGGCGTGTCTCTGGCGTGTCTCTGGCGTATCTCTGGCGTATCTCTGGCGTGTCTCTGGCGTGTCTCTGGCATGTCTCTGGTCTCTGGCGTGTCTCTGGCGTGTCTCTGGCATATCTCTGGCATGTCTCTGGCGTGTCTCTGGCGTATCTCTGGCGTGTCTCTGGCGTGTCTCTGGCATGTCTCTGGTCTCTGGCATGTCTCTGGCGCGTCTCTGGCGTATCTCTGGCGTGTCTCTGGCATGTCTCTGGTCTCTGGCGTGTCTCTGGCGTGTCTCTGGCGTATCTCTGGTCTCTGGCGTGTCTCTGGCATGTCTCTGGCGTGTCTCTGGCGTGTCTCTGGCGTATCTCTGGCGTGTCTCTGGCGTATCTCTGGCGTGTCTCTGGCATGTCTCTGGCGTGTCTCTGGCGTGTCTCTGGCATGTCTCTGGCGTGTCTCTGGCGTATCTCTGGCGTGTCTCTGGCATGTCTCTGGTCTCTGGCGTGTCTCTGGCGTATCTCTGGTCTCTGGCGTGTCTCTGGCATGTCTCTGGCGTGTCTCTGGCGTATCTCTGGCATGTCTCTGGCGTGTCTCTGGCGTGTCTCTGGCGTGTCTCTGGCGTGTCTCTGGCGTGTCTCTGGCGTATCTCTGGCATGTCTCTGGCGTGTCTCTGGCGTGTCTCTGGCGTGTCTCTGGCGTGTCTCTGGCATGTCTCTGGTCTCTGGCGTGTCTCTGGCGTGTCTCTGGCGTGTCTCTGGCGTGTCTCTGGCATGTCTCTGGTCTCTGGCGTGTCTCTGGCGTGTCTCTGGCGTATCTCTAGCTTGTCTCTGGCGTATCTCTAGCGTGTCTCTGGTCTCTGGCGTGTCTCTGGCGTATCTCTGGCGTATCTATGGTCTTTGCCTTGTTTCTGGCGTGTCTCTGGCGTGTCTCTGGTCTCTAGCGTGTCTCTGGCGTATCTCTGGCGTATCTCTGGCGTGTCTCTGGTCTCTGGCGTGTCTCTGGCATGTCTCTGGCGTGTCTCTGGCGTGTCTCTGGCATGTCTCTGGTCTCTGGCGTGTCTCTGGCATCATATTAAACTTTGATAAAGTGACGATTCTTGGAGATGTGTTGTTGTCCAAGTGTTTCTGGCGTGTCTCTGGCGTGTCTCTGGTCTCTGGCGTATCACTGGCGTATCTATGGTCTCTGCCTTGTTTCTGGCGTGTTTCTGGCGTGTCTCTGGCGTGTCTCTAGCGTGTCTCTGGCGTGTCTCTGGTCTCTGGCGTGTCTCTGGCATGTCTCTGGCGTGTCTCTGGTCTCTGGCGTGTCTCTGGTCTCTGGCGTATCTCTGGCGTGTCTCTGGCGTGTCTCTGGCATGTCTCTGGCGTGTCTCTGGCATGTCTCTGGCATCATATTAAACTTTGATAAAGTGACGATTCTTGGAGATGTGTTGTTGTCCAAGTGTTTCTGGCGTGTCTCTGGCGTGTCTCTGGTCTCTGGCGTATCACTGGCGTATCTATGGTCTCTGCCTTGTTTCTGGCGTGTTTCTGGCGTGTCTCTGGCGTGTCTCTAGCGTGTCTCTGGTCTCTAGCGTGTCTCTGGCGTGTCTCTGGTCTCTGGCGTGTCTCTGGCATGTCTCTGGCGTGTCTCTGGTCTCTGGCGTGTCTCTGGTCTCTGGCGTGTCTCTGGCGTGTCTCTGGCGTATCTCTGGCGTGTCTCTGGCATGTCTCTGGCGTGTCTCTGGCGTGTCTCTGGCATGTCTCTGGTCTCTGGCGTGTCTCTGGTATGTCTCTGGCGTGTCTCTGGCGTATCTCTGGCGTGTCTCTGGCATGTCTCTGGTCTCTGGCGTATCTCTGGCGTATCTCTGGCGTGTCTCTGGCGTGTCTCTGGCATGTCTCTGGTCTCTGGCGTGTCTCTGGCGTGTCTCTGGCATATCTCTGGCATGTCTCTGGCGTGTCTCTGGCGTATCTCTGGCGTGTCTCTGGCGTGTCTCTGGCATGTCTCTGGTCTCTGGCGCGTCTCTGGCGTATCTCTGGCGTGTCTCTGGCATGTCTCTGGTCTCTGGCGTGTCTCTGGCGTGTCTCTGGCGTATCTCTGGTCTCTGGCGTGTCTCTGGCATGTCTCTGGCGTGTCTCTGGCGTGTCTCTGGCGTATCTCTGGCGTGTCTCTGGCGTATCTCTGGCATGTCTCTGGCGTGTCTCTGGCGTGTCTCTGGCATGTCTCTGGCGTGTCTCTGGCGTATCTCTGGCGTGTCTCTGGCATGTCTCTGGTCTCTGGCGTGTCTCTGGCGTATCTCTGGTCTCTGGCGTGTCTCTGGCGTGTCTCTGGCGTGTCTCTGGCGTGTCTCTGGCGTGTCTCTGGCGTGTCTCTGGCGTGTCTCTGGCATGTCTCTGGTCTCTGGCGTATCTCTGGCGTGTCTCTGGCGTGTCTCTGGCGTGTCTCTGGCGTGTCTCTGGCGTATCTCTGGCGTGTCTCTGGCGTGTCTCTGGCATGTCTCTGGTCTCTGGCGTGTCTCTGGCATCATATCAAACTTTGATTAAGTGACGATTCTTGGAGATGTGTTGTTGCCTGTGAAACTCATCTGTAAATTAATGTATTATTGACTCTTTCTACTTCAGTGTGTGAAAGGCCCTGCTCATGTTCAGGGTCACACACTTGATCTCGTCGTGTTAACTCATGGTGTTCCAAGATCTGGAACCGGGAGATTTCTGAGCATAAGTCTCGTTCTCTCTTCCTTTGACATTAGATATGGTGAACACTGTTAAACACCTGCGCTGGTCCTGTATACTGACACCTAAACCGGTGGTGATTGTTCTGCGGCGTTCAGTGCAATTGCTGGTGTTTCAAAGCAGCTTCACAGTGTTATACAGGAAAATAATGCAACAGAATTTTATTCAGCCGTATAGCCATTCTGGAGAAAATGGTGATGTCATCAGTTCATTTCAATTATCATACAGTAGCAGTGTGGGCTTTAGATCAGTAATTAGACCAGTAATTTAGTTTACATGGTTAAATTAGTTTAATAATTAGATTTATTTGGAAATTTAGTTGAAAAATGTAGTGTCCCCAACTGAGCACGCCAAGCCAGAGGCAACAGTGGCAAGGAAACCAAAACCCCATCAGGAGCAGAATGGAGGAAAATAAACCTTGGGAGAAACCAGGCTCAGTCGGGGGGGCAGTTCTCCTCTGGCCAATCAACAAACAGCGTATGATTATTATTCTGGCTGCTTTACAGGTCAGAGGTCATAATAGATTGGAATATTCAAAGGATCGAGGGCAACACGCCGGAGACAGGTTTATTGAGGATGATGTGAAGATTAAACAATTATTATATTGTAATATCTGCAATATCTGTCAAACACTGCTAAACATCAAAAACCCAGATGAGACAGACCTGTAGACGAGCAGGAAGGAGAGATACACCACGAGTGTCCTATGAACTACTGAGGAACACTCTTTCTGAGATCAGCGAAGTCTAAATACTGACCTCATCCAAAGACACTAATAACCCGTAAATGTGGTAGTGACCCCTGCCACTAGAGTATCCCATCAGTGTGTGTTCACAAGAGAAGGGACATGTGATTGAACGTCACGCTTCCACATCTGATCCAGCTGTGCTTCCTGCACGTCATGTGGTTTTTAACCAATTGACAGCAGTTTCTCTCTCCTCTCTGCAGGAAAGCGTAAATAAGCCGAAACCCACGGGCTCCTCTCGATGTAATTCCTCCTCGCCTTGAACATGTTTCCAATCTTTTAGAGTTGATAAATAAAATAATGCGGGACTGTACCTGATAGGGTTGAGCCGATGGAGCGCCACCATCGTGATGCCACGCCCCCATTGCGAGTCTTGTTGTGAGTGCGACGCACACTAATCCTCTTCTATAGTTAAACTAAACACTTTGCAGGGATTGCTCTGTAAATGATATTGAGAATATAACTCATGCATATATTCTATTTTAAATACTGTAGTCTTTTCCAGATATAGCCACATTTAGAAATAATAAACGAGGCTCAAACATCATTTCATAAGCGTGTGTTTATCTCAGCACTTCCCTCAGTGAAACACCACAGCCTGTCAAACATTTAAACCATTATCAGTAAATAATGCTAACCTAAAGAATATAAGAAAATTAAATATTAGTAAAAAAAAAAAAAAACTAATTTCCCCTCAAAGATGCGTCATATACCGCTCTGAGCGAGATGAACCACGAGCTGGAGACCTTCTCAAATATCTTCATGTGTTCTCCTGATGATGAGCAACACTTGTTCTGAAGAGCGGATTTTATCTGCCACAGGGTCAAGACATTTAAGCTGTTTGATTATTCACTGCCAGAGAAAACCAAAGTAAAATGGCCTGTGTGTGTGTGTGTGTGTGTGTGTGTGTGTGTGTGTGTGTGTGTGTGTGTGTGAAATGCGCCATTCAAATAAACTGACGCGCCTTACCAAGTCTAATAACAAGCACAAACTGTGTTAAATAAAAGTAAGTAAATCCTCCAGTGTTCTTCTGCTTTCCCACAGTAAAGGGCGGGAATGGGTATAATAGACTTATAAACAAACGAAAGGAAGAAACGTTTATAATTCCCTGTGAAATGTGTGCGACGCGAGTGAAGATTTGAGAAAAGAAACGAGATGTCCATGTGGGATCAAATGGACTAACGTTAGGCCTATTGTTAAAATTCCTGGAAGTCACAAAACAGAATAAAAAAGCTGACAAATCTATGGAAGTAAAATAATAACAAATGTTTTTGAAATAAAAAAGCCTGTTGAATTGCACTACTTGAAAAAAATATGCATTGCATTAACCATGATTGCATTTTAATGCATTGTATTTTTAGGGCTTGCATTTATATGGGCTGAAATTCAAGATGGTTGTATATTTAAGCTGTGAATATTTCAATTCAAAACATTTCAAACACATTTTCATTAATAAAAATGCAATAATCCATATTCTCCTTTCATATTTCACTTCCAAAATATTCAAACTGTTTAAAAATACAACCTATAATATTCAACAGGCAATTTTCGGTCCGTTTTATTTCGCTTTACAAATTCGCTCCACAATTCAGTGGTTCAAATTCGACGGCAAATTCGCCATTGAATCAGGGACTGGAGGAAAAGCAATAGACTACCGATGCATTATATCTATCTGCTGTTAGTCGCCCTCACCAGTAGGTGGTGCAAGCGCAACGCGTGTTGACAACATCAAAGCAACAGACAGAGACGAGAAGCCTTCATAAAACAGCATTTGCTGAAATGGACCGAGCGGTGAGTGCGAGTTATTATGAGTGTATATATAGTATATAACTTGCATGTTGAAAAGGCTGATTAAGACACAAATCATCACACGAGCGTTTACTCAAGTGTCTTATGATACGACTTTTTTTTGGTCAAAAGTGATAAAAGGTGCCTTGCTGATCTCAGCACTTCATTGTCTCCCTTGTATAACAAAGTTAACATGAATTAAAGATAGAGAGTAGCTTTAAATATATCACTTCATCACAGATGTCAAAATATTAATGCAGAGACAGAGCTGCGTATCTCAAAAGCATTGTGGAGCTATGTTGATTGTTTAAGACTAACGTTATTGGTGCTTGTTTTTCTACGATGCTTTTGAGATAACGTTACACGGAGACAATTCACGTTTAACTTAATCATATACCGTAACATGAAGATGAACTGATATTGTGGTAGAAATGTACCATTTTAATATATAATTGCGGAATTTAATTTATAAGTAGGTTGTATTTAATCATGCTATATCTAAATAAAATTAACTTTGCCATCATTTAAACCCATCCATCGAATTAGTATTCTGTCATTAGTGACTTAACCAAACAATACACATGTCTTAGCGTATAACAGTTGTTTTACTCAAATTGTATCCACTTTGCAGTCACGTCACTGCCATGGATACCTGGCGGGCAAAAGGCAAACACTGAGAGAATGAAGTACTTGCCCGCCAGTACTAGTGACATCACGTGCAAAGTATGAATGAATAGGATCTTGCCAGGACGTCGCCAGTATTAATATACAAAAGTTGGTGTTTTGAGGTGTAAACGATCGTCGCCTGCATGCCAGATAGTTGTGCGATTGGATGCACAATAACCACATTTTGTCAGCGTTTGTTGCCGCGCCAGGTAACTTATCCATGTTAGTGACGTGACTGCGAAGTATTTAGGCCTATATCAATGCTAAAGGCGAGGGAATTCTGGATTAATCAGAAAAATCACCTTCCTTTTGAACGCTGTAAAAAGTCGTATCATAAGACACTTGAGTAAACGCTCGTGTGATGATTTGTGTCATAATCAGCTTTTCAACATGTAAGTTATATACTATATATACACTCATAATGACTCGCACTCACCGCTCGGTCCATTTCAGCAAATGATGTTTTATGAAGGCTTCTCGTCTCTGTCTGTTGCTTTGATGTTGTCAACACGCGTTGCGCTTGCACCACCTACTGGTGAGGGCGACTAACAGCAGATAGATATAATGCATCGGTAGTCTATTGCTTTTCCTCCAGTCCCTGATTCAATGTCGAATTTGCAGTCGAATCTGAACCACTGAATTGTGGAGCGAATTTGTAAAGCGAAATAAAACGGACCGAAAATTGCCTGTTGAATATTATAGGTTGTATTTTTAAACAGTTTGAATATTTTGGAAGTGAAATATGAAAGGAGAATATGGATTATTGCATTTTTATTAATGAAAATGTGTTTGAAATGTTTTGAATTGAAATATTCACAGCTTAAATATACAACCATGTTGAATTTCAGCCCATATAAATGCAAGCCCTAAAAATACAATGCATTAAAATGCAATCATGGTTAATGCAATGCATATTTTTTTCAAGTAGTGCAATTCAACAGGCTTTTTTATTTCAAAAACATTTGGCATTATTTTACTTCCATACAAATCTTAAACTGGGCTCAGCCTCTCTCATTCGGCATCAATCCATTCATGGCTGCGCATTTATTTCCTTTGTAAACAAAGCTTTGTGCGTCACTCGGAATTATTCACGTAAAACAACATTAACATACAAAACACTGGGTTAGTAACGAAATTATAGTTTTGAAGTAGAAAATAGCATTTATGTAAAGAGATAGTAAAATACAGATATAGTAAATTATATATTTGTATTAATTAAAAAAAACGACGATATCATCGTCCATCACGATGTTTTACTGTAAACATCGTCAGCTGACAATTTAGGAGACATCGCCCAACCCTAGTACCTGATTAACTGAAACATGTCTCTATTTAACTTCTCAAACGGACAAACTTAAACCCTACAATTTGATCACATTTTAGACCGGTTTCCAAACGTTTATCTCTGAATGATAAGAGAAGGCCGTCTTTCAGCAGCTGTACATGAGATCTTCCACAGAAACAGCAGGTCGTGATGAATGATGTGAACTGGACACTGGGAGCTCCGCCTTCACGTGACGTCACAGTGTTATAGGAACGCCCACCTGGAGGTCAAAGGCTTTCCTCCACTGACCGCCAGTCATTTGACCAGCTCTGTGGTCAGACAGTGATACTGAAGACCAAACTCAATATACAGCTGTGGTCAGAATTATTGGCGCCCCTGGTAAATATGATCAAAGATGGCTGTAAAAATAAATCTGCATGGTTTATCCTTTTGATCTTTCATCCAAAAAAAGACTGAAGTCTAGAAAAATACAATTTTTTTATTTTTTCATTTGCATGGTGCAATAAAGTGCAGGTGAGTTCAAACCAGAGGAGCATGAGCTGACGTTTCAGCAGATTGCTTTCCTCAGGGCTCAAAATCTAACAGACAATCACCCTCTTTCTAGACAAACAAACCAATTAGCACAATCCTCAATTTACATTTTTAACCTTGTTAATTGAGGATTGTGCTAATTGGATTAAGCTGATGGCTCTGAAGTGTTTGTCTAGAAAGAGGGTTTGAACTCACCTGCACTTTATTGCACCATGCAAATGAAAAAATAAAAAAATTGTATTTTTCTAGACTTCGGTCTTTTTTTGGATTCAGTGTGCGGTCAGCCATTTTTTCTGCTTTGCTCAAGTCAGCGGTAAATCACATTACCAAATAAATGCTTTTCTCAAACACGTCGGCCACAATTATTGGCACCCTTAGAATTGTTTATGAGTAAAATATCTCTGAAGTATATTCCCATTAATATTTGCATGTTTTAGCACACCAGGGTGAGTAGGAGCATGAATCTGAGGAAGCGCATCCCCTCAGTCATCATCACAATGAGTAAAAGCACAGAATACAGTTCTGAGTTCAGTTCTCACCTTCAGGGCATTTCTACAAAGTCAATGTTCCTGTAATGGTGACGCGAGGACCTCAGCATGTCCTGACCCGCCCCGCTCAGACCCGCCCCGCTCAGACCCGCCCCGCTCAGAATCCCAACCCGGTTTCTCTTCCCACGGCCGTTGCTCGCAGCATCCCGGTCCATCTGCCCGTCCCGTGTCCTCCAGCGGCGTCTGACCCCCCGGCGAACCCTCAGCTCTGCCAACAGCCCGACGACAAACCCTCGCCCTCGGACGCTCAGAGCGAGTTCACCCTCGACGGCATCGAGTTCAGCCCGCAGCCCATCGACATGAGCGCCTCGTCCTTCTTCACTCCGCCGGCGCAGGGGCCGCGCTCGGATTACGCCCAGGCTGTGATGGAGACGGCCCTGAAGGAGCCAGACGGAGCAGCCGAGGATCCGCCGGCCCTTCCAGACGCGCTGGCTGAAACTAACCCTGACATTAAGGTACTCTTCATCAGCACACACACCTGTAGCCACTGCACACGGCTCTTCATCAGCACACACACCTGTAGCCACTGCACACGGCTCTTCATCAGCACACACACCTGTAGCCACTGCACACGGCTCTTCATCAGCACACACACCTGTAGCCACAGCACACGGCTCTTCATCAGCACACACACCTGTAGCCACTGCACACGGCTCTTCATCAGCACACACACCTGTAGCCACTGCACACGGCTCTTCATCAGCACACACACCTGTAGCCACTGCACACGGCTCTTCATCAGCACACACACCTGTAGCCACTGCACACGGCTCTTCATCAGCACACACACCTGT
The DNA here is from genome assembly GCA_023566225.1 of Romanogobio albipinnatus. Classification (NCBI taxonomy): domain Eukaryota; kingdom Metazoa; phylum Chordata; class Actinopteri; order Cypriniformes; family Gobionidae; genus Romanogobio; species Romanogobio albipinnatus. Next base: position 37,973,848 of record CM042258.1, read on the forward strand.
AGCCACTGCACACGGCTCTTCATCAGCACACACACCTGTAGCCACAGCACACGGCTCTTCATCAGCACACACACCTGTAGCCACAGCACACGGCTCTTCATCAGCACACACACCTGTAGCCACTGCACACGGCTCTTCATCAGCACACACACCTGTAGCCACTGCACACGGCTCTTCATCAGCACACACACCTGTAGCCACTGCACACGGCTCTTCATCAGCACACACACCTGTAGACACTTCACACGGCTCTTCATCAGCGCACACACACCTGTAGCCACTGCACACGGCTCTTCATCAGCACACACACCTGTAGCCACTGCACACGGCTCTTCATCAGCACACACACCTGTAGCCACTGCACACGGCTCTTCATCAGCACACACACCTGTAGCCACTGCACACGGCTCTTCATCAGCACACACACCTGTAGCCACAGCACACGGCTCTTCATCAGCACACACACCTGTAGCCACAGCACACGGCTCTTCATCAGCACACACACCTGTAGCCACTGCACACGGCTCTTCATCAGCACACACACCTGTAGCCACTGCACACGGCTCTTCATCAGCACACACACCTGTAGCCACTGCACACGGCTCTTCATCAGCACACACACCTGTAGCCACTGCACACGGCTCTTCATCAGCACACACACCTGTAGCCACTGCACACGGCTCTTCATCAGCACACACACCTGTAGCCACTGCACACGGCTCTTCATCAGCACACACACCTGTAGCCACTGCACACGGCTCTTCATCAGCACACACACCTGTAGCCACTGCACACGGCTCTTCATCAGCGCACACACACCTGTAGCCACTGCACACGGCTCTTCATCAGCACACACACCTGTAGCCACTGCACACGGCTCTTCATCAGCACACACACCTGTAGCCACTGCACACGGCTCTTCATCAGCACACACACCTGTAGCCACTGCACACGGCTCTTCATCAGCACACACACCTGTAGCCACAGCACACGGCTCTTCATCAGCACACACACCTGTAGCCACTGCACACGGCTCTTCATCAGCACACACACCTGTAGCCACTGCACACGGCTCTTCATCAGCACACACACCTGTAGCCACTGCACACGGCTCTTCATCAGCACACACACCTGTAGCCACTTCACACGGCTCTTCATCAGCACACACACCTGTAGCCACTGCACACGGCTCTTCATCAGCACACACACCTGTAGCCACTGCACACGGCTCTTCATCAGCACACACACCTGTAGCCACTGCACACGGCTCTTCATCAGCACACACACCTGTAGCCACTGCACACGGCTCTTCATCAGCACACACACCTGTAGCCACTGCACACGGCTCTTCATCAGCACACACACCTGTAGCCACTGCACACGGCTCTTCATCAGCACACACACCTGTAGCCACTGCACACGGCTCTTCATCAGCACACACACCTGTAGCCACTTCACACGGCTCTTCATCAGCACACACACCTGTAGCCACTGCACACGGCTCTTCATCAGCACACACACCTGTAGCCACTGCACACGGCTCTTCATCAGCACACACACCTGTAGCCACTGCACACGGCTCGCTGCGGCTCACTTGGGGCGCTTTACCCTGTCTGAAGTTCCTGGTACCTGTACTGTTTTCAGGTTACGTGTAAAAGCTGCAGGTCACTGATTGGTCAGAGAGAATCATCACTACCAACGTCATTGGGTTTGAGACCCGCTAGTAAACAGCCACCGCAGTGTCATGTGTTCACATGACTGGCTTTAAAGGGATCCCCTGGTGTTAAGACTCGTATGGCTTAATATAACATAAATGATGTCTCTTACTGAAATATGTCGTAGAACACCCATGAAAGATCCACATTATTTAAAGAATCCATTATATATTTGGACAATGGGCGACGCCATTTTGTTTGCGTTCTAGGTTGATGATGTAGAATGGTTGCACTCGGCGATCAACTGGCTCTACCCGCAGCTATTCTTACCACAACACACCTTGAAAAGTGTTTCAGAGTTAAACAAAACCAATCAATTGCTTTGTATTTGCATTTAAAACACTCAAACACACGTGCACACAAACTCACACACACACACACACACACACACACACCAACAGATCGGCGCGCACGCTCACACACACTCAGTCACCTGTAATGTTATACTCGAGGTTGACTTACCTAGTTTGTCCCCTGGTTCCGATTCGGCAGGCCAGCACTCTCCCTGGCTGAATCCGAAACCGCCCCCTGTACCCTACATAGGGCACTTTTTGAAGGGACCGCCATTTGTAGTGGTGTCTGAAACCACATTGGTTATTGAGTGCACTCATTCAATCTCACATTACAGCGCAATGACGAGTGTACAGCCGATGTACACACAACAGCTGTCCGAGTTCACTCACTCGTCTTCATTCCCTCCTTCAAGTGAACTGCATTAGTGGACTAACATAGATAGTGAATCAGGGTTTAGGGGGCGATTTCAGATTCAGCCCCTGTCGTGGAGACTGACGAGGGCAGCCCATAACACATCTCGATTGAGACAGAGCAGTCTGTCAGATGTGTGTGTGTGTGTGTGTGTGTGGGCGCACACACTGTAATGGACATTTTAATGCATGCTTTAACAAATAATTTTCAGAAACCAATGCCTTATTAAGTAAAGCTTCAGAGAACATTAAGTTCTGCTTGGTTTTGCCGAAACTAAATAACAAGAAAAGAGCCTCGTTCAGAGAAACTGTAACAGAGGAAGCTTCTGCCCGGCAACAGGCAGATACAGAGTGTATTTATATTAAGGAATATCCCATCCTCGTCGCCATTTGTCGTGGAAATTATTTTATCTTCAAAGTAATTAGGATTCAGAGAAGGATTGAAAGGTTTAACAATTGTTTATTTCTTGCAAGAAAGGCGTTCATCACACACGCGATCTCGATTGAGACAGCAGGCTCCCAGATGTGTGTGAGCGCGTATGTGCGTGCCGATCTGTTGGTGTGTGTGTGTGTGTGTGTGTGTGTGTGTGAGAGAGAGAGTTTGGGTGCTCGTGTGTTTGAGTGTATTATAAATGCAATTACAAAGCAATTGTTAGGTTTTGTTGAACTCTGAAACACTTTTCAAGGTGTGTTGTGGTAAGAATAGCTGCGGGTAGAGCCAGTTGATCGCCGAGTGCAACCATTCTACATCATATCATCAACCTAGAACGCAAACAAAATGGCGCCGCCCATTGTCCAAAAACACTCACCTAAAGGATTATTAGGAACACCTGTTCAATCTCTCATCAATGCAATGATCTAATCAACCAATCACATGGCAGTTGCTTCAATGCATTTAGGGGTGTGGTCCTGGTCAAGACAATCTCCTGAACTCCAAACTGAATGTCGGAATGGGAAAGAAAGGGGATTTAAGCAATTTTGAGCGTGGCATGGTTGTTGGTGCCAGACGGGCCGGTCTGAGTATTTCACAATCTGCTCAGTTACTGGGATTTCCACGCACAACCATTTCTAGGGTTTACAAAGAATGGTGTGAAAAGGGAAACACATCCAGTATGGGGCAGTCCTGTGGGCCAAAATGCCTTGTTGATGCTAGAGGTCAGAGGAGAATGGGCCGACTGATTCAAGCTGATAGAAGAGCAACTTTGTCTGAAATAACCACTCGTTACAACCGAGGTATGCAGCAAAGCATTTGTGAAGCCACAACACGCACAACCTTGAGGCGGATGGGCTACAACAGCAGAAGACCCCACCGGGTACCACTCATCTCCACTACAAATAGGAAAAAGAGGCTACAATTTGCACTAGCTCACCAAAATTGGACAGTTGAAGACTGGAAAAATGTTGCCTGGTCTGATGAGTCTGGATTTCTGTTGAGACATTCAGATGGTAGAGTCAGAATTTGGCGTAAACAGAATGAGAACATGGATCCATCATGCCTTGTTACCACTGTGCAGGCTGGTGGTGGTGGTGTAATGGTGTGGGGGATGTTTTCTTGGCACACTTTAGGCCCCTTAGTGCCAATTGGGCATGGTTTAAATGCCACGGCCTACCTGAGCATTGTTTCTGACCATGTCCATCCCTTTATGACCAGCATGTGCCCATCCTCTGATGGCTACTTCCAGCAGGATAATGCCCCATGGCACAAAGCTCCAATCATTTCAAATTGGTTTCTTGAACATGACAATGAGTTCACTGGACTAAAATGGCCCCCACAGTCCCCGGATCTCAACCCAATAGAGCATCTTTGGGATGTGGTGGAACGGGAGCTTCGTGCCCTGGATGTGCATCCCACAAATCTCCATCAACTGCAAGATGCTATCCTATCAATATGGGCCAACATTTCTAAAGAATGCTTTCAGCTCCTTGTTGAATCAATGCCACGTAGAATTAAGGCAGTTCTGAAGGCCAAAGGGGTCAAACACAGCATTAGTGTGTGTTCCTAATAATCCTTTAGGGGAGTGTATATAATGGATTTTTTAATAATGTGGATCTTTCATGGGTTTTCTACTACATATTTCAGTAAGAGACATCATTTATGTTATATTAAGCCATACGAGTCTTACAGTGGAGCAGTTTCTGCCTCTAAATAGAGATGGGAGACGCCCCAAAACAAGAGCAAGCTCAGTGTTATCTGACCGCTGCTGAAATGTTTTACATGCTCTTATGAGAACAGCAGCTTTTACAGTGGGGAGAACAAGTATTTGTGCAGGTCTACAATTTTATCCCTAATGTCCTTACACTGCTCTCTGGTCTTGGCCATTGTGGAGAGGTTGGAGTCTGTTTGATTGAGTGTGTGGACAGGTGTGTTTGCTACAGGTAATGAGTGGAGAACAGGAGAACAGGTCTGTGAGAGCCCGAATTCTTACTGGTTGGTAGGTGATCTAATACTTATGTCATGCAATAAAATGCAAATGAATTACTTAAAAATCATACAATGTGATTTTCTGGATGTTTGAGAATTATAGAAAGGACAGACTCTACAAGCTGTGTAAGTGGACAAACCTGCAAAACCGGCAGTGTATCAAATACTTGTTCTGCCCACTGTACAACATCATCTGTTCTTCTTAAGAACTTTATTCTTCTGTACATGCGGAGGCTTTTTCTCCATTACTCTGAAGGTAAGCATCTGCAGACGTCACTGTGAACACGAGCAGGACTATAACTGAGATTCGGGATTCTGAGGGTGACGTTTGAGTAGCCGTTTTAATCGTGTAGTTTTCTGAATGTTTCTGCTGAAAGATTGAAACACAGAATGTGACACTGATGCTGTTTCCTCAGCTCGAGACGGAGCTCGACTTCATCACACAGCTGGACGGAGTCGCCGACAGCAGCTCCGACACGGAGGAGGACGAGGATGAAGATCTGGAGCTCGTTGGAGAGAAGGAGTTTCTGGGAATGATCAATGGCAATGAGGATGAGGAGGAGCTGGAAGAGGAAGAGGTAATGAGTGCTCACAGCACACAGATGGCCAGACGCTCGCTTTCCTTTGGTCAGAAATATACACTCGTTCCCGTTCACGGACATCATTCCTGCCTCATATCCTGATATCACATCCTCACCTGACAGGATACACTACAGTACTACTACACTACTAATACTCTACTAAGACTCTACTAAGACTCTACTAATACACTACAGACGGCTCTACTAATACACTACTAATACTCTACTAATACACTACAGACGGCTCTACTAATACAAGTCAAGTCAAGTCAACTTTATTTATATAGCGCTTTTAACAATGTAGATTGTTTCAAAGCAGCTTTACAGTGTTAAACAGCAAAATAATGCAGCCTAATTTTATTCAGCTGTATAGCCATTTGATGTCATCAGTTCATTTCAATTTCCATACGGTGACAGTGTGGGCTTTAGATCAGTAATTAGATCAGTAATTTAGTTTACATGGTTAAATTAGTTTATTAATTAGATTTATTTCGATGTTTAGTTGAAAAATGTAGTGTCCCCAACTGAGCACGCCAAGCCAGAGGCAACAGTGGCAAGGAAACCAAAACCCCATCAGGAGCAGAATGGAGGAAAATAAACCTTGGGAGAAACCAGGCTCAGTCGGGGGGGCAGTTCTCCTCTGGCCAATTTACAAACAACGTATGATTATTATTATTCTGGCTGCTTTACAGGTCAGAGGTCATAATAGATCGGAATATTCAAAGGACCGGAGGCAACACGCTGGAGACGGGTTTATTGCGGATGACATATCGATTTAAGTATTATTTAATGGTAATATTCGAACAATCGGAGTCATCACACTGGTGACGGGTTTATTTATACAGTACTAATACTCTACTAATACTCTACAGACGGCTCTACTAGTACACTACTAATACTCTACTAATACACTACCAATACTCTACTAATACACTACAGATGGCTCTACTAATACACTACAGACGGCTCTACTAATACTCTACTAATACTCTACAGACGGCTCTACTAATACACTATTAATACTCTACTAATACACTACTAATACTCTACTAATACTCTACAGACGGCTCTACTAGTACACTACTAATACTCTACTAATACACTACCAATACTCTACTAATACACTACAGACGGCTCTACTAATACACTACAGACGGCTCTACTAATACTCTACTAATACTCTACTAATACTCTAATGACTGCTAGTTGGCATGTAGTAAAGTTATTTATGGTTAGTGTAATTGAAATGAAGTGTTTTCCTGGAAGGGTCGCTCGTGTAAATCCTGATCTGCTGATTCCTGTGATCAGAGGCGGAGCTCAATCAGTGTATTGTTGCATCTCTGCTTCTCTGATTGGCAGATTGAGGAAGTTGATTGTAGTCCGATTGTTCCTTTAATGTTGTAATATTTCCAGGAAAACCTTAACATGTCTGGGAATTCAAAAATATGATGGAAATAAAACTTTAGAAATATGGAATACTTTTTCTATTTATGCTCAGCTTTAACATGTCTTTGTCTTATATATTATTATTATTATTATTATTATTATTATTATTATTATTATTATTCTGGTGGTTCTGATAGCTGCACATGTTATGAATGGTTGAGTCCAGAGACAGCTCTGAGTGGAGATGAGATCAGCTCTGAGTGGAGATGAGATCAGGTCTGAGTGGAGATGAGATCAGGTCTGAGTGGAGATGAGATCAGCTCTGAGTGGAGATGAGATCAGGTCTGAGTGGAGATGAGATCAGCTCTGAGTGGAGATGAGATCAGCTCTGAGTGGAGATGAGATCAGGTCTGAGTGGAGATGAGATCAGCTCTGAGTGGAGATGAGATCAGCTCTGAGTGGAGATGAGATCAGGTCTGAGTGGAGATGAGATCAGCTCTGAGTGGAGATGAGATCAGCTCTGAGTGGAGATGAGATCAGGTCTGAGTGGAGATGAGATCAGGTCTGAGTGGAGATGAGATCAGCTCTGAGTGGAGATGAGATCAGCTCTGAGTGGAGATGAGATCAGGTCTGAGTGGAGATGAGATCAGCTCTGAGTGGAGATGAGATCAGGTCTGAGTGGAGATGAGATCAGCTCTGAGTGGAGATGAGATCAGCTCTGAGTGGAGATGAGATCAGCTCTGAGTGGAGATGAGATCAGGTCTGAGTGGAGATGAGATCAGCTCTGAGTGGAGATGAGATCAGCTCTGAGTGGAGATGAGATCAGGTCTGAGTGGAGATGAGATCAGGTCTGAGTGGAGATGAGATCAGGTCTGAGTGGAGATGAGACAGCTCTGAGTGGAGATGAGATCAGGTCTGAGTGGAGATGAGATCAGCTCTGAGTGGAGATGAGATCAGGTCTGAGTGGAGATGAGATCAGGTCTGAGTGGAGATGAGATCAGCTCTGAGTGGAGATGAGATCAGGTCTGAGTGGAGATGAGATCAGCTCTGAGTGGAGATGAGATCAGGTCTGAGTGGAGATGAGATCAGCTCTGAGTGGAGATGAGATCAGCTCTGAGTGGAGATGAGATCAGCTCTGAGTGGAGATGAGATCAGCTCTGAGTGGAGATGAGATCAGCTCTGAGTGGAGATGAGATCAGGTCTAGATCAGCTCTGAGTGGAGATGAGATCAGCTCTGAGTGGAGATGAGATCAGGTCTGAGTGGAGATGAGATCAGCTCTGAGTGGAGATGAGATCAGCTCTGAGTGGAGATGAGATCAGCTCTGAGTGGAGATGAGATCAGGTCTGAGTGGAGATGAGATCAGCTCTGAGTGGAGATGAGATCAGCTCTGAGTGGAGATGAGATCAGGTCTGAGTGGAGATGAGATCAGCTCTGAGTGGAGATGAGATCAGCTCTGAGTGGAGATGAGATCAGCTCTGAGTGGAGATGAGATCAGGTCTGAGTGGAGATGAGATCAGGTCTGAGTGGAGATGAGATCAGGTCTGAGTGGAGATGAGATCAGCTCTGAGTGGAGATGAGATCAGCTCTGAGTGGAGATGAGATCAGGTCTGAGTGGAGATGAGATCAGCTCTGAGTGGAGATGAGATCAGCTCTGAGTGGAGATGAGATCAGCTCTGAGTGGAGATGAGATCAGGTCTGAGTGGAGATGAGATCAGGTCTGAGTGGAGATGAGATCAGCTCTGAGTGGAGATGAGATCAGGTCTGAGTGGAGATGAGATCAGCTCTGAGTGGAGATGAGATCAGCTCTGAGTGGAGATGAGATCAGCTCTGAGTGGAGATGAGATCAGGTCTGAGTGGAGATGAGATCAGCTCTGAGTGGAGATGAGATCAGGTCTGAGTGGAGATGAGATCAGCTCTGAGTGGAGATGAGATCAGCTCTGAGTGGAGATGAGATCAGGTCTGAGTGGAGATGAGATCAGCTCTGAGTGGAGATGAGATCAGCTCTGAGTGGAGATGAGATCAGGTCTGAGTGGAGATGAGATCAGCTCTGAGTGGAGATGAGATCAGGTCTGAGTGGAGATGAGATGAGGTCTGAGTGGAGATGAGATCAGGTCTGAGTGGAGATGAGATCAGCTCTGAGTGGAGATGAGATCAGGTCTGAGTGGAGATGAGATCAGCTCTGAGTGGAGATGAGATCAGCTCTGAGTGGAGATGAGATCAGGTCTGAGTGGAGATGAGATCAGCTCTGAGTGGAGATGAGATCAGCTCTGAGTGGAGATGAGATCAGCTCTGAGTGGAGATGAGATCAGCTCTGAGTGGAGATGAGATCAGCTCTGAGTGGAGATGAGATCAGGTCTGAGTGGAGATGAGATCAGCTCTGAGTGGAGATGAGATCAGGTCTGAGTGGAGATGAGATCAGGTCTGAGTGGAGATGAGATCAGCTCTGAGTGGAGATGAGATCAGCTCTGAGTGGAGATGAGATCAGGTCTGAGTGGAGATGAGATCAGGTCTGAGTGGAGATGAGATCAGGTCTGAGTGGAGATGAGATCAGGTCTGAGTGGAGATGAGATCAGCTCTGAGTGGAGATGAGATCAGCTCTGAGTGGAGATGAGATCAGGTCTGAGTGGAGATGAGATCAGGTCTGAGTGGAGATGAGATCAGGTCTGAGTGGAGATGAGATCAGGTCTGAGTGGAGATGAGATCAGGTCTGAGTGGAGATGAGATCAGCTCTGAGTGGAGATGAGATCAGGTCTGAGTGGAGATGAGATCAGGTCTGAGTGGAGATGAGATCAGCTCTGAGTGGAGATGAGATCAGGTCTGAGTGGAGATGAGATCAGCTCTGAGTGGAGATGAGATCAGGTCTGAGTGGAGATGAGATCAGCTCTGAGTGGAGATGAGATCAGGTCTGAGTGGAGATGAGATCAGGTCTGAGTGGAGATGAGATCAGCTCTGAGTGGAGATGAGATCAGCTCTGAGTGGAGATGAGATCAGCTCTGAGTGGAGATGAGATCAGGTCTGAGTGGAGATGAGATCAGCTCTGAGTGGAGATGAGATCAGCTCTGAGTGGAGATGAGATCAGGTCTGAGTGGAGATGAGATCAGGTCTGAGTGGAGATGAGATCAGGTCTGAGTGGAGATGAGATCAGCTCTGAGTGGAGATGAGATCAGCTCTGAGTGGAGATGAGATCAGGTCTGAGTGGAGATGAGATCAGGTCTGAGTGGAGATGAGATCAGGTCTGAGTGGAGATGAGATCAGCTCTGAGTGGAGATGAGATCAGGTCTGAGTGGAGATGAGATCAGCTCTGAGTGGAGATGAGATCAGCTCTGAGTGGAGATGAGATCAGGTCTGAGTGGAGATGAGATCAGGTCTGAGTGGAGATGAGATCAGGTCTGAGTGGAGATGAGATCAGGTCTGAGTGGAGATGAGATCAGCTCTGAGTGGAGATGAGATCAGCTCTGAGTGGAGATGAGATCAGCTCTGAGTGGAGATGAGATCAGGTCTGAGTGGAGATGAGATCAGCTCTGAGTGGAGATGAGATCAGGTCTGAGTGGAGATGAGATCAGCTCTGAGTGGAGATGAGATCAGCTCTGAGTGGAGATGAGATCAGGTCTGAGTGGAGATGAGATCAGCTCTGAGTGGAGATGAGATCAGGTCTGAGTGGAGATGAGATCAGGTCTGAGTGGAGATGAGATCAGCTCTGAGTGGAGATGAGATCAGCTCTGAGTGGAGATGAGATCAGGTCTGGAGCGGGAGGTTCTGATCTGGTCTTGGAGAAATGAGGCTTGTGTTTTCCCTCAGGATCCGCTGAACTCCGGGGATGATGTGAGTGATCAGGATATCCCAGAGATCTTCGACACGGAGAATGTCATCGTGTGCCAGTATGACAAGGTACACACACTCCTGAGGAGCTGTTACTCAGTGATGGCTCTGAGGTAACACCGTCCGGTCTGTGCCAGTCTTTAATTGGCCTTTACACAATTCCTGTTTCCGGGAAGGGCTATAGTGTCCGAACCTGCTCTAATACTAAACAATGACACCCTTACCTCTGACTGGAGCGTGTGTGTGTGTGTGTGTGTGTGTGTGTGTGTGTGTGTGTGTGTGTGTGTGTGTCAGCCTGCCTAACCCTTCCCATCCAAATGTGCATTCTGAATAATGAATATATTTCTAACCGGCCGCAGTCCAGTGCTCATCTTCTCATTAATAGTGCTTCTCTTACTGATCATATTTCATACCGGTTGAATTTACATTTTTAAATGGATTTGACTGATAAACACTCTTACGAAAGTTAACCGTGGTTTTATTAAGAATGTAGCAAACATGTTTATTGAGTTTTTTTCGTGGATTGACTGCCATCTGTATTAGTTTTACTACAAACACCATGATTCAACTACAATAACTGTGTTTATTTTATTTGTAATAAACCATGGCTCATTTTCCTGACAGTATTAAACTGATGAATGAATGCGCGCTAACTGCCTTAAAGAACGTTAGCGATGTTAAACATTAAACAGTAATACGTTAACAGTGTGAATGATATCCTGTAGGCTGCAGTGAAATGATTGTCAATGAAAAATGACAGAATAATGACTAAAACATTTAATAGAGATAAATATGTTGATTGAGATCGTATTTGTCAGGTCTCTCACACACACACACACACACACACACACACACTTTAGACGAGCACTGACACCGTGTGGTGAGATAATCACGCATGTTTACGGCCCTGGGCTTCTGCTGGATGAGACGGCAGGTTCGTGTGGGAGGAGTGTGGGAATCCTGTGCTCAGTATGGTCCGCTCCTCTCTGCTCCTCTTCTTCTGTTAGCTGGGGTTTGCTCAGCTCGGTGTAACTGCTCATTGAAAACATTCATAACCGGAAGAATCAGCGCTCGGCTTCCACACACACGTCCGGTATTCCTTTCCCCTGTGATAGAGGCCTTTGACCTTTACTGTCATGGGTTCAGAGGTCAGAGTGGAACTGCTCTTGTGTCTCATGAATCTGAGCGTTCAGAAGTTAGAGATCAGTGTGTAACAGAAACTCAGATACAGAAGTGTGTGTGA
>CM042258.1:37990718-37995718 GCA_023566225.1 Romanogobio albipinnatus
AGCTGGAGATGTGTTTGGGTCAGGGATTCAGCTGGAGGTGTGTTTGGGTCAGGGATTCAGCTGGAGGTGTGTTTGGGTCAGGGATTCAGCTGGAGGTGTGCTTGGGTCAGGGATTCAGCTGGAGATGTGTTTGGATCAGGGATTCAGCTGGAGGTGTGTTTGGGTCAGGGATTCAGCTGGAGGTGTTCCTCCAGCCAGGAAAATGTTCTGAGAGATCGCTCACGGACCGGTTGGAGGGTGCGAGTGGAGACTCATAAGAGTGAGTGGAGGAACTACACTAATAACTGATAAATAACTACACTTCTGTACGAATGAGCAGTCGGCTAAAGACCAAGATCAGACGGGCGGGTTCGTGTCCGTGAGACCCGCATAACCCGACTCTGAGCAGCATCAGGTGATGAACGAATAATTGAACGTATGGGATGTCCCGAATAATCAAATATCTGAAAGTCATGCATGATAATCATTTGAAGTTGGAGGATAATTAGGGTTCGAGCGGAGCTAAAGTAACAGTGAATCTAAATTCAAATCATTTAAGCTTCACAGAATCACTGAAAGTCCTTCACGCATTAGACCTCGCCCTCGCCCTCGCCCTCGTCCTCGCCCTCGCCCTCGCCCTCGCCCTCGTCCTCGCCCTCGTCCTCGCCCTCGCCCTCGTCCTCGGATCTGAACTTCACACACTTCACAGCGGCCCTCAGGTGAGAGTCCTTCTCTAGCCAGACAAACACTCTTCATCCTGAGCTGAGCTGTTTCACAGTGTTCATCATGACATCACGTTTATCTCCATCAGGACTTGCGTTAATGTTTGGCTGAGATCTGTTAATTGGGGTTAAAGGTCACGAGTGAAAATGATTCCTCATGCTCTTTCAATCCGATGAATCTTGCCAACAGATGATTAAAGGCACTGTATGTAGAATTCAGAACCCCTGGAGACTGAACGTGATTCAAGACCCAGATATACACACGGCCAAGTGTTCGATATTCGCTCAGAAGTAAATAGAAGTGTTTTTTCTGCGCTGTACTGTTAACAAACATCGTCCACGCTGCAGAACGCGGAGGTTAGATGAATATGTGCTGCGCTTTCCTCTCATTTACATTACATTTATGCATTTGGCAGACGCTTTTCTCCAAAGCGATACAGTGCCTTATTACAGGGACAATCCCCCTGGAGCAACATGGAGTAAAGTGCCTTGCTCAAGGACACACTGGTGGAGACCGCTGGGATCAAACCAGCAACCTTCTGCATATCAGTTCAGTGGTTTAACCCACTGGACCACCATCTCTCACATAACAGATCTCTCACATAATCCTCTCAGTAACAGAACTAACACAGCAGAAAGCATCTGATCCTAGAGATCTGGACAGCTCTGCGATCTCAATCCTTTCCTCTCCACATGACACATGAACATCGCAGGAGCATCAGTTTCATGTGTCATTGAACGCAAGAGAGCTTCTGATTTTCCTGACATAAAGTTGTGTTAGTAGCTGTTTAAACATCGGCAATAAGAAAACTATGAAACCTTTTACATACAGCCCCTTAAAGCAATGAGAGGCACACAACATCAATTCTGCCTTCACAAGGAGTTTGATTGACAGGCGATCTGACCAATCATAACCCACCATTCACAGAATCTGCCATTTTTGTCCAACAAAGCGGTCGAGAGAGTTTGTAGATTAACGCCGGTGCACTTGAACTCTTTCCGCGGTTGAAACAACATTCCTTCTGAAGTTTATTTGATACTATAAATCAACTAGAAGGAAGAGATGATCGGTTCACCTGTCTCCACACTTTAACGAGCCACAAAATGCTATTTATTGTTTAAATTTCTTTATAAAAATGACAGAATGATGGAGTTGAGGCTTTGTTTCCCTGCTCTGTCCTGTCTGCCGGCGTGCTGTCAGTGTCCTCTTTGCTCTAAGATGTGTTTTGCACTGCGTGAGAACGTGTGTGTGTGTGTGTGTGTGGGTGGTGTGAGAGCGCGGCTTGTCAGACATAGCAACAGTAACTAAAGGGGGCGGGTCTTTGCGAACGGTCAGTTCAGGCTAAAAGAACTGTTGCCAAACATTTAACATGCCAGAAGCACATCAATCACTGCGATAATGATCCTTAAATATTGGCTTATTTAAATCCAAACGGCAGCTTTCGGGGTTCAGGCGGTTTACACAGCTGATTACTAACCCTATACTCTAATGCTAACGGCTTAGGTCAGATTGAGCTCTGCTATCCTGTGGAGCAGTGGTTTTCAAACTGAGTGACCCTTTCTTTCTTTTTATGGGTTAGGGTTACATTTACATGCAGGTCAAGCAATATATATACAACGGGCTAAAGGCGCATTGACTTTATTCTCCTTTCAACCACTAGATGGCACAGATTCAGCTCAGCACTTTTCTTAACAACTGCTCTTGCTGATGCTCGTGCGGTCGGCTGATCCTTGAGGTGAGCGCAACACAACGCTGATCTGCACTCATCTGATATCGCTTCATAGGGACGCTAATGAACTGCTTAACGTTCAGGGGCCGGAGGGGGTTAGGGGCCCTTTAGAAGTTTGGACATGCTCTGACCTTTGTGCTTTTTTCAGTTGCTTATAATAATAATAATAATTTATTGTCATTGTTATGATACAACAAGATTACATTAGAGCATCGATCGACAGTGCAATTTCATGAAGTGCAAGAGATAAACAGTAGCACATTTTATAAACAGGGCAAACGACATCTAGCGGACAGAGGAATAGTGTATATGAGCTGAAGAATCACTAGTGACCGGGAGGAATGAGTGTAAGTACGTGTGCTGCAGCAATGCAATCCAGTTCTCGGATAATTGTTCATGTGATGGGAAATTGTCATTGTTGGCTAATATGCATAATAGCCGGATTAAGTGAGTGGAGGGGGGAACAGTGCTGATTCAGCAGTCTCACTGCCCGGGGATAGAGCCTGTTGGCCATTCTGGTGGTCCTGGCATGAAGAACAAGCCGTGAGCTGGATGGAACCGGTCTCTCGTGAATCATGATGTTGTGTGTCCTACACAGACAGTTGAGATCTCCGGGAGGACAGTCTCGATGATATTGCCAGCAGTTTTCACCAGCCTCTGAATCCTCCGCTGGTCGGCTGTAGTGCAGCTAGAGAACCACACTAACAGCCCAGAAGTCAACACACTTTGAACTGCACAGTTGTAGAAATGGATCATGAGCCTCTGTTTCGCTCTTTTCAGCTTCCTCAGGTGAAAGAGCCTGGGCCTTCCCTACCGCTGAAGTGATGTTACTGCCCCGGGACAGATCCTCCCACACAGAGACACCCAGGGATTTAAAGTTGGCCACCCTCTCAACTGCCTCCCCATTAATGATAATGGGTGAGTGACCAGGGTTTGGTTGGTTTACGAAAGTAAACTATGAGTTCCTTTGTTTTTTTTACTTTAAGAACCAGGCTATGCTTTTTACACCACCCTGTCAGTTGTTCGATCTCCTCCTTGTATGCCGTCTCGTTTATTATGAGATCGATCACCGCTGTCGTCAGCAAATGTAAAAAAGTTCAAAAGCACAATATCCCGTTACATAATGACTTGTTCAGTCCAGGGTTACACAGTTTCAGCATGAGTGTATTTGGCCGTATTGTATTAAAAGCCAAACTAAAGTCAATGAAAAGTAGCCGTGCATAAGTGTTTTTTATTGCTCCAGATGTTCCTAAAGTCTGTGAAACACAGTAGCAATGGCATCCTCCGTTGATCTGTTCTCCTTGTATGCTAACTGGTCCAAAGCAGGAGGTAGGGCCTTTTTAAGTGTTTCATGACCAGCTGCTCCAGGCACTTTGCAGGGATCGATGTGAGTGCCTCAGGCCTATATTCATTCAGGCATGTGACATTGGCTTCCGTTCCGATTAGAACATCAAACAGGTTCTCCCCTCTCAGTGAAGCACCACTGAGTACCTGTTGAGACTCTTTCACCTAGATATTATCATATAGAGACTGTGTCTGTTCCCCGAATTAACACATACAAAAAACATCAAAACCATTCAACAGTAAAAATTTAATTGATGAAATAAACAAAAGATATAATACAGATGAACAATTGATAAAGCTTGGGTTGCTGATTATTAGATCCCTTTGCCCAAAAGCGCTTATTGTTAATGATATTATTAAAGATAATAATCTAGATGTGCTCTGTTTGACAGAAACCTGGCTAAAACCTGACGACTACATTACCTTAAATGAGTCCACCCCCCAAGATTATTGTTATAAACATGAGCCGCGTCTGAAAGGTAAAGGGGGAGGGGTTGCTGTAATGTATAATAATATCTTCAGTATTACTCAGAAGTCTAGTTTCAAATATAATTCCTTAGAAGTTTTGGTGCTTTATGTAACGCTATGTAGTGTACATGACAAAACCCGTTCAACATTGGTGTTAGCTACTGTATACAGGCCACCAGGGCATAATACAGACTTTATCAAAGAATTTGCTGATTTTCTATCAGTGTCACAATTCACCAGTGTGAGTGCCCGTGATCACCACCAGAGGGCACTCCAACCCGCACTGTCATTCCATCAAGGATTACATTACCCATAATCCTTTGCCCGGACTCATTAGCACTCACTGTTGACACCTGTGTCTCATTACCTCTGCCTATATATCCCATGTTCACTCTGTCATTCACTGCAAAGTCTTGTGTGTTGTAATACTGCATTTCTGAGCGGTTTCCCTGGTTTCATGTCTGTCGGTTTTTGGATTTTTGCCTTTTTCCTGGATTACCCTTCTGCCTGTCTCTCCTGCCTTGTTTGCCTGTTATGACCTCTTGCCTGTTTTTGACTACGATTGTGTAAACCCTCTCAATAAAGCTGCGTTTGGATCCTGAACCTTCTGTCTCAGAGCAGTTTTGTTACACAGAATTAGTACTGGCCGTAGATAAAGCACTAATTGTTGGTGATTTTAATATCCATGTAGACAACGAAAAAGACGCATTGGGATTAGCATTTAAAGATACACTAAACTCTATTGGAGTTAGGCAAC
>CM042258.1:38003218-38007839 GCA_023566225.1 Romanogobio albipinnatus
AATACCTGTAAAATTATAAAGCTCAAAGTTCAATGCCAAGCGAGATATTTTATTTAACAGAAGTTCCCTTTCAAAGCCTACAGCGAACGGCCGGCTTGGACTACATCCTGGTACTTCCTTCATTAATGACGTCAGTAGAACAGACTAACCTCCGCCCACAAGACTACCAGGGTTCCCACGCTTCTTGAAAGTACTTGAATTTTAGACACATGGATTCAAGGCCTGGAAAGTACTTGAAAACAAATATAGGTCCTTGAAAGTGCTTGAATTAAACATGAACTGCATTTTGTTAGAGTAGCATAGTGCTATTACAAAAATTGGCCTTCATGCGCTGCCAAAACTAAACAGCATTACGGGAGGAATTGTTAAATGCAGGAATAAGAGCGCTGCAAACTGCATCTCTCGTTGAAACTCGCTCGCTCTTGTACACCAGCCTCTTTCCTCATTGGATTTTGTAAAAAAAAAATATTTTAGTTGTCAGTATATGCCTTAGCGTGATAGACACAGGTACAGTAGGTATTTGATATATTAGCAGTAACACACACACCTTTATCGTATTTATTGTGCTTGATTTAAAATAAAAGGTGCTTTAAAAACTCCTTGAAAGTCCTTGAATCTGGTGTTCATGAAAGGAAGTGTCGCGTGGAGAAGAGGAAGTGTCGCGTGGAGAAGTGTCGCGTGGAGAAGAGGAAGTGTCGCGTGGAGAAGAGGACGTGTCGCGTGGAGAAGAGGACGTGTCGCGTGGAGAAGAGGAAGTGTCGCGTGGAGAAGAGGAAGTGTCGCGTGGAGAAGAGGAAGTGTCGCGTGGAGAAGAGGAAGTGTCGCGTGGAGAAGAGGAAGTGTCGCGTGGAGAAGAGGAAGTGTCGCGTGGAGAAGAGGAAGTGTCGCGTGGAGAAGAGGAAGTGTCGCGTGGAGAAGAGGACGTGTCGCGTGGAGAAGAGGACGTGTCGCGTGGAGAAGAGGACGTGTCGCGTGGAGAAGAGGACGTGTCGCGTGGAGAAGAGGAAGTGTCGCGTGGAGAAGAGGAAGTGTCGCGTGGAGAAGAGGACGTGTCGCGTGGAGAAGAGGAGGTGTCGCGTGGAGAAGAGGAAGTGTCGCGTGGAGAAGTGTCGCGTGGAGAAGAGGACGTGTCGCGTGGAGAAGAGGACGTGTCGCGTGGAGAAGAGGACGTGTCGCGTGGAGAAGAGGAAGTGTCGCGTGGAGAAGAGGACGTGTCGCGTGGAGAAGAGGACGTGTCGCGTGGAGAAGAGGAAGTGTCGCGTGGAGAAGAGGAAGTGTCGCGTGGAGAAGAGGACGTGTCGCGTGGAGAAGAGGAAGTGTCGCGTGGAGAAGAGGAAGTGTCGCGTGGAGAAGAGGAAGTGTCGTGTGGAGAAGAGGACGTGTCGCGTGGAGAAGAGGAAGTGTCGCGTGGAGAAGAGGAAGTGTCGCGTGGAGAAGAGGAAGTGTCGCGTGGAGAAGAGGAAGTGTCGCGTGGAGAAGAGGAAGTGTCGCGTGGAGAAGAGGAAGTGTCGCGTGGAGAAGAGGACGTGTCGCGTGGAGAAGAGGAAGTGTCGCGTGGAGAAGAGGAAGTGTCGCGTGGAGAAGAGGAAGTGTCGCGTGGAGAAGAGGACGTGTCGCGTGGAGAAGAGGAAGTGTCGCGTGGAGAAGAGGAAGTGTCGCGTGGAGAAGAGGAAGTGTCGCGTGGAGAAGAGGAAGTGTCGCGTGGAGAAGAGGAAGTGTCGCGTGGAGAAGAGGAAGTGTCGCGTGGAGAAGAGGAAGTGTCGCGTGGAGAAGAGGAAGTGTCGCGTGGAGAAGAGGAAGTGTCGCGTGGAGAAGAGGACGTGTCGCGTGGAGAAGAGGAAGTGTCGCGTGGAGAAGAGGAAGTGTCGCGTGGAGAAGAGGAAGTGTCGCGTGGAGAAGAGGAAGTGTCGCGTGGAGAAGAGGAAGTGTCGCGTGGAGAAGAGGACGTGTCGCGTGGAGAAGAGGAAGTGTCGCGTGGAGAAGAGGAAGTGTCGCGTGGAGAAGAGGAAGTGTCGCGTGGAGAAGAGGAAGTGTCGCGTGGAGAAGAGGAAGTGTCGCGTGGAGAAGAGGACGTGTCGCGTGGAGAAGAGGACGTGTCGCGTGGAGAAGAGGACGTGTTGCGTTGAGTGTGTTTATCGCCATGTCATCCTTTCCCAGGGACGCTGTAGAGATCATTGAGCGCATACATCTCCCGTTAAGAGGCGTGACCTTTCCACGTGCGCTAAGCTGCTGTCCAATCACAACACAGGAACCGCTGGCACAATCAGAACTCGTTACGTATTTCTGAAGGAGGGACTTCATAGAACAAGGAACTCATCAGCCGTTTTTAGGACAGTGAGAACAGCGGTGTACAGATGAGTCAATGTGTGAAAAATACTGTTTTTTTACACGCAAAACATGAACACATGTTATATTGCACACTGTAAACACAATCAAAGCTTCAAAAACACACGAAGAACGGGACCTTTAAGGGATGGGCGTCGGAAGCAAAGAAAGTGTGTGTGGGTCCTTACTATATTATATATATATATATACTATACTGCTTTGCTTACTAAATGTATAGTTTGGAAAGACACAATTACGGGAATCGCCATACAATTGAGAGTGGCAGTAGTGTAGGGGTAAGATGCACCGCATCTAGTTTTGACACAAATCGACCCGCGGTTCGAGTCCGCCTTTCGCCGAGCTCAATCTTCTCCCTTTTCCCATCACATATCAGATCGGAAAGGCATTTATTTTCAATACAAATGAAGAAAATATTATAAAAGTGGAAATAAAGCGTCTAACATGTGTTTACTAATAAGTGTTTATCGATTAGGGGTAAACAGATGTGCTGAATGTTAGAGACGATGAAAGTGAGTGGGTCCAATATCATTGATCGTAAAAAGTGGGCGGGTCTTGTCCCACATACACACAATGGTTCCGACGCCCATGGATTAAGGTTCACCACGCAGTCATATTATAATTATTACATTATCTTGCGTCCTCCACACAGTATTTTATACTATAATATTCAGATCTTTAGATGTTCAGCTGCAGCAGATCTGATATGATCACACTGAGCAAACACACACACATCCGTCCGCAGATACTCTCGGTTTAGAATGAAAAACACAGCCAGAAAACAGTTCAGTGAGACCCTCCCTTAAATAAACGCTTTTACATTCCGCTTTGAAACCGAATCTTCCGCGATCATGTTTTCAAACTTAAAACGCATTTTTTGTCCCGTTTACGTTTGTATTGTTTTACTACTTACACATTTATTTTAAGTATATATCATTATATTATTTACAATACTCATCATGGTTTTCAGATTGGGGGGGTCGTGTCCCCCCCGCGATTTACGCCCCTGGGTAAAGCTCTTGTGATGAGATATGATGTACAGTAACGCTCTTGTGATGAGAGATGATGTACAGTAACGCTCTTGTGATGAGAGATGATGTACAGTAACGCTCTTGTGATGAGAGATGATGTACAGTAACGCTCTTGTGATGAGATGATGTACAGTAACGCTCTTGTGATGAGATATGATGTACAGTAACGCTCTTGTGATGAGAGATGATGTACAGTAACGCTCTTGTGATGAGATATGATGTACAGTAACGCACTTGTGATGAGATATGATGTACAGTAACGCTCTTGTGATGAGATATGATGTACGGTAACGCTCTTGTGATGAGAGATGATGTACAGTAACGCTCTTGTGATGAGAGATGATGTACAGTAACGCTCTTGTGATGAGAGATGATGTACAGTAACGCTCTTGTGATGAGATATGATGTACGGTAACGCTCTTGTGATGAGAGATGATGTACAGTAACGCTCTTGTGATGAGAGATGATGTACAGTAACGCTCTTGTGATGAGATATGATGTACAGTAACGCACTTGTGATGAGATATGATGTACAGTAACGCTCTTGTGATGAGAGATGATGTACAGTAACGCTCTTGTGATGAGATGATGTACAGTAACGCTCTTGTGATGAGATATGATGTACAGTAACGCTCTTGTGATGAGATATGATGTACGGTAACGCTCTTGTGATGAGAGATGATGTACAGTAACGCTCTTGTGATGAGAGATGATGTACAGTAACGCTCTTGTGATGAGAGATGATGTACAGTAACGCTCTTGTGATGAGATATGATGTACGGTAACGCTCTTGTGATGAGAGATGATGTACAGTAACGCTCTTGTGATGAGAGATGATGTACAGTAACGCTCTTGTGATGAGATATGATGTACAGTAACGCACTTGTGATGAGATATGATGTACAGTAACGCTCTTGTGATGAGAGATGATGTACAGTAACGCTCTTGTGATGAGAGATGATGTACAGTAACGCTCTTGTGATGAGAGATGATGTACAGTAACGCTCTTGTGATGAGAGATGATGTACAGTAACGCTCTTGTGATGAGATGATGTACAGTAACGCTCTTGTGATGAGAGATGATGTACAGTAACGCTCTTGTGATGAGATGATGTACAGTAACGCTCTTGTGATGAGAGATGATGTACAGTAACGCTCTTGTGATGAGAGATGATGTACAGTAACGCTCTTGTGATGAGATATGATGTACAGTAACGCTCTTGTGATGAGAGATGATGTACAGTAAC
>CM042258.1:38008039-38015539 GCA_023566225.1 Romanogobio albipinnatus
GTGATGATGTGTAGATGTGTGAGTCTCTGTGTGATGATGTGTAGATGTGTGAGTCTCTGTGTGATGATGTGTAGATGTGTGAGTCTCTGTGTGATGATGTGTAGATGTGTGAGTCTCTGTGTGATGATGTGTAGATGTGTGAGTCTCTGTGTGATGATGTGTAGATGTGTGAGTCTCTGTGTGATGATGTGTAGATGTGTGAGTCTCTGTGTGATGATGTGTAGATGTGTGAGTCTCTGTGTGATGATGTGTAGATGTGTGAGTCTCTGTGTGATGATGTGTAGATGTGTGAGTCTCTGTGTGATGATGTGTAGATGTGTGAGTCTCTGTGTGATGATGTGTAGATGTGTGAGTCTCTGTGTGATGATGTGTAGATGTGTGAGTCTCTGTGTGATGATGTGTAGATGTGTGAGTCTCTGTGTGATGATGTGTAGATGTGTGAGTCTCTGTGTGATGATGTGTAGATGTGTGAGTCTCTGTGTGATGATGTGTAGATGTGTGAGTCTCTGTGTGATGATGTGTAGATGTGTGAGTCTCTGTGTGATGATGTGTAGATGTGTGAGTCTCTGTGTGATGATGTGTAGATGTGTGAGTCTCTGTGTGATGATGTGTAGATGTGTGAGTCTCTGTGTGATGATGTGTAGATGTGTGAGTCTCTGTGTGATGATGTGTAGATGTGTGAGTCTCTGTGTGATGATGTGTAGATGTGTGAGTCTCTGTGTGATGATGTGTAGATGTGTGAGTCTCTGTGTGATGATGTGTAGATGTGTGAGTCTCTGTGTGATGATGTGTAGATGTGTGAGTCTCTGTGTGATGATGTGTAGATGTGTGAGTCTCTGTGTGATGATGTGTAGATGTGTGAGTCTCTGTGTGATGATGTGTAGATGTGTGAGTCTCTGTGTGATGATGTGTAGATGTGTGAGTCTCTGTGTGATGATGTGTAGATGTGTGAGTCTCTGTGTGATGATGTGTAGATGTGTGAGTCTCTGTGTGATGATGTGTAGATGTGTGAGTCTCTGTGTGATGATGTGTAGATGTGTGAGTCTCTGTGTGATGATGTGTAGATGTGTGAGTCTCTGTGTGATGATGTGTAGATGTGTGAGTCTCTGTGTGATGATGTGTAGATGTGTGAGTCTCTGTGTGATGATGTGTAGATGTGTGAGTCTCTGTGTGATGATGTGTAGATGTGTGAGTCTCTGTGTGATGATGTGTAGATGTGTGAGTCTCTGTGTGATGATGTGTAGATGTGTGAGTCTCTGTGTGATGATGTGTAGATGTGTGAGTCTCTGTGTGATGATGTGTAGATGTGTGAGTCTCTGTGTGATGATGTGTAGATGTGTGAGTCTCTGTGTGATGATGTGTAGATGTGTGAGTCTCTGTGTGATGATGTGTAGATGTGTGAGTCTCTGTGTGATGATGTGTAGATGTGTGAGTCTCTGTGTGATGATGTGTAGATGTGTGAGTCTCTGTGTGATGATGTGTAGATGTGTGAGTCTCTGTGTGATGATGTGTAGATGTGTGAGTCTCTGTGTGATGATGTGTAGATGTGTGAGTCTCTGTGTGATGATGTGTAGATGTGTGAGTCTCTGTGTGATGATGTGTAGATGTGTGAGTCTCTGTGTGATGATGTGTAGATGTGTGAGTCTCTGTGTGATGATGTGTAGATGTGTGAGTCTCTGTGTGATGATGTGTAGATGTGTGAGTCTCTGTGTGATGATGTGTAGATGTGTGAGTCTCTGTGTGATGATGTGTAGATGTGTGAGTCTCTGTGTGATGATGTGTAGATGTGTGAGTCTCTGTGTGATGATGTGTAGATGTGTGAGTCTCTGTGTGATGATGTGTAGATGTGTGAGTCTCTGTGTGATGATGTGTAGATGTGTGAGTCTCTGTGTGATGATGTGTAGATGTGTGAGTCTCTGTGTGATGATGTGTAGATGTGTGAGTCTCTGTGTGATGATGTGTAGATGTGTGAGTCTCTGTGTGATGATGTGTAGATGTGTGAGTCTCTGTGTGATGATGTGTAGATGTGAGTCTCTGTGTGATGATGTGTAGATGTGTGAGTCTCTGTGTGATGATGTGTAGATGTGTGAGTCTCTGTGTGATGATGTGTAGATGTGTGAGTCTCTGTGTGATGATGTGTAGATGTGTGAGTCTCTGTGTGATGATGTGTAGATGTGTGAGTCTCTGTGTGATGATGTGTAGATGTGTGAGTCTCTGTGTGATGATGTGTAGATGTGTGAGTCTCTGTGTGATGATGTGTAGATGTGTGAGTCTCTGTGTGATGATGTGTAGATGTGTGAGTCTCTGTGTGATGATGTGTAGATGTGTGAGTCTCTGTGTGATGATGTGTAGATGTGTGAGTCTCTGTGTGATGATGTGTAGATGTGTGAGTCTCTGTGTGATGATGTGTAGATGTGTGAGTCTCTGTGTGATGATGTGTAGATGTGTGAGTCTCTGTGTGATGATGTGTAGATGTGTGAGTCTCTGTGTGATGATGTGTAGATGTGTGAGTCTCTGTGTGATGATGTGTAGATGTGTGAGTCTCTGTGTGATGATGTGTAGATGTGTGAGTCTCTGTGTGATGATGTGTAGATGTGTGAGTCTCTGTGTGATGATGTGTAGATGTGTGAGTCTCTGTGTGATGATGTGTAGATGTGTGAGTCTCTGTGTGATGATGTGTAGATGTGTGAGTCTCTGTGTGATGATGTGTAGATGTGTGAGTCTCTGTGTGATGATGTGTAGATGTGTGAGTCTCTGTGTGATGATGTGTAGATGTGTGAGTCTCTGTGTGATGATGTGTAGATGTGTGAGTCTCTGTGTGATGATGTGTAGATGTGTGAGTCTCTGTGTGATGATGTGTAGATGTGTGAGTCTCTGTGTGATGATGTGTAGATGTGTGAGTCTCTGTGTGATGATGTGTAGATGTGTGAGTCTCTGTGTGATGATGTGTAGATGTGTGAGTCTCTGTGTGATGATGTGTAGATGTGTGAGTCTCTGTGTGATGATGTGTAGATGTGTGAGTCTCTGTGTGATGATGTGTAGATGTGTGAGTCTCTGTGTGATGATGTGTAGATGTGAGTCTCTGTGTGATGATGTGTAGATGTGTGAGTCTCTGTGTGATGATGTGTAGATGTGTGAGTCTCTGTGTGATGATGTGTAGATGTGTGAGTCTCTGTGTGATGATGTGTAGATGTGTGAGTCTCTGTGTGATGATGTGTAGATGTGTGAGTCTCTGTGTGATGATGTGTAGATGTGTGAGTCTCTGTGTGATGATGTGTAGATGTGTGAGTCTCTGTGTGATGATGTGTAGATGTGTGAGTCTCTGTGTGATGATGTGTAGATGTGTGAGTCTCTGTGTGATGATGTGTAGATGTGTGAGTCTCTGTGTGATGATGTGTAGATGTGTGAGTCTCTGTGTGATGATGTGTAGATGTGTGAGTCTCTGTGTGATGATGTGTAGATGTGTGAGTCTCTGTGTGATGATGTGTAGATGTGTGAGTCTCTGTGTGATGATGTGTAGATGTGTGAGTCTCTGTGTGATGATGTGTAGATGTGTGAGTCTCTGTGTGATGATGTGTAGATGTGTGAGTCTCTGTGTGATGATGTGTAGATGTGTGAGTCTCTGTGTGATGATGTGTAGATGTGTGAGTCTCTGTGTGATGATGTGTAGATGTGTGAGTCTCTGTGTGATGATGTGTAGATGTGTGAGTCTCTGTGTGATGATGTGTAGATGTGTGAGTCTCTGTGTGATGATGTGTAGATGTGTGAGTCTCTGTGTGATGATGTGTAGATGTGTGAGTCTCTGTGTGATGATGTGTAGATGTGTGAGTCTCTGTGTGATGATGTGTAGATGTGTGAGTCTCTGTGTGATGATGTGTAGATGTGTGAGTCTCTGTGTGATGATGTGTAGATGTGTGAGTCTCTGTGTGATGATGTGTAGATGTGTGAGTCTCTGTGTGATGATGTGTAGATGTGTGAGTCTCTGTGTGATGATGTGTAGATGTGTGAGTCTCTGTGTGATGATGTGTAGATGTGTGAGTCTCTGTGTGATGATGTGTAGATGTGTGAGTCTCTGTGTGATGATGTGTAGATGTGTGAGTCTCTGTGTGATGATGTGTAGATGTGTGAGTCTCTGTGTGATGATGTGTAGATGTGTGAGTCTCTGTGTGATGATGTGTAGATGTGTGAGTCTCTGTGTGATGATGTGTAGATGTGTGAGTCTCTGTGTGATGATGTGTAGATGTGTGAGTCTCTGTGTGATGATGTGTAGATGTGTGAGTCTCTGTGTGATGATGTGTAGATGTGTGAGTCTCTGTGTGATGATGTGTAGATGTGTGAGTCTCTGTGTGATGATGTGTAGATGTGTGAGTCTCTGTGTGATGATGTGTAGATGTGTGAGTCTCTGTGTGATGATGTGTAGATGTGTGAGTCTCTGTGTGATGATGTGTAGATGTGTGAGTCTCTGTGTGATGATGTGTAGATGTGTGAGTCTCTGTGTGATGATGTGTAGATGTGAGTCTCTGTGTGATGATGTGTAGATGTGTGAGTCTCTGTGTGATGATGTGTAGATGTGTGAGTCTCTGTGTGATGATGTGTAGATGTGTGAGTCTCTGTGTGATGATGTGTAGATGTGTGAGTCTCTGTGTGATGATGTGTAGATGTGTGAGTCTCTGTGTGATGATGTGTAGATGTGTGAGTCTCTGTGTGATGATGTGTAGATGTGTGAGTCTCTGTGTGATGATGTGTAGATGTGAGTCTCTGTGTGATGATGTGTAGATGTGTGAGTCTCTGTGTGATGATGTGTAGATGTGTGAGTCTCTGTGTGATGATGTGTAGATGTGTGAGTCTCTGTGTGATGATGTGTAGATGTGTGAGTCTCTGTGTGATGATGTGTAGATGTGTGAGTCTCTGTGTGATGATGTGTAGATGTGTGAGTCTCTGTGTGATGATGTGTAGATGTGTGAGTCTCTGTGTGATGATGTGTAGATGTGTGAGTCTCTGTGTGATGATGTGTAGATGTGTGAGTCTCTGTGTGATGATGTGTAGATGTGAGTCTCTGTGTGATGATGTGTAGATGTGTGAGTCTCTGTGTGATGATGTGTAGATGTGTGAGTCTCTGTGTGATGATGTGTAGATGTGTGAGTCTCTGTGTGATGATGTGTAGATGTGTGAGTCTCTGTGTGATGATGTGTAGATGTGTGAGTCTCTGTGTGATGATGTGTAGATGTGTGAGTCTCTGTGTGATGATGTGTAGATGTGTGAGTCTCTGTGTGATGATGTGTAGATGTGTGAGTCTCTGTGTGATGATGTGTAGATGTGTGAGTCTCTGTGTGATGATGTGTAGATGTGTGAGTCTCTGTGTGATGATGTGTAGATGTGTGAGTCTCTGTGTGATGATGTGTAGATGTGTGAGTCTCTGTGTGATGATGTGTAGATGTGAGTCTCTGTGTGATGATGTGTAGATGTGAGTCTCTGTGTGATGATGTGTAGATGTGAGTCTCTGTGTGATGATGTGTAGATGTGAGTCTCTGTGTGATGATGTGTAGATGTGTGAGTCTCTGTGTGATGATGTGTAGATGTGAGTCTCTGTGTGATGATGTGTAGATGTGAGTCTCTGTGTGATGATGTGTAGATGTGAGTCTCTGTGTGATGATGTGTAGATGTGAGTCTCTGTGTGATGATGTGTAGATGTGAGTCTCTGTGTGATGATGTGTAGATGTGAGTCTCTGTGTGATGATGTGTAGATGTGAGTCTCTGTGTGATGATGTGTAGATGTGAGTCTCTGTGTGATGATGTGTAGATGTGTGAGTCTCTGTGTGATGATGTGTAGATGTGTGAGTCTCTGTGTGATGATGTGTAGATGTGTGAGTCTCTGTGTGATGATGTGTAGATGTGTGAGTCTCTGTGTGATGATGTGTAGATGTGAGTCTCTGTGTGATGATGTGTAGATGTGTGAGTCTCTGTGTGATGATGTGTAGATGTGTGAGTCTCTGTGTGATGATGTGTAGATGTGTGAGTCTCTGTGTGATGATGTGTAGATGTGTGAGTCTCTGTGTGATGATGTGTAGATGTGTGAGTCTCTGTGTGATGATGTGTAGATGTGAGTCTCTGTGTGATGATGTGTAGATGTGTGAGTCTCTGTGTGATGATGTGTAGATGTGAGTCTCTGTGTGATGATGTGTAGATGTGTGAGTCTCTGTGTGATGATGTGTAGATGTGTGAGTCTCTGTGTGATGATGTGTAGATGTGAGTCTCTGTGTGATGATGTGTAGATGTGTGAGTCTCTGTGTGATGATGTGTAGATGTGAGTCTCTGTGTGATGATGTGTAGATGTGTGAGTCTCTGTGTGATGATGTGTAGATGTGAGTCTCTGTGTGATGATGTGTAGATGTGTGAGTCTCTGTGTGATGATGTGTGTGAGTCTCTGTGTGATGATGTGTAGATGTGTGAGTCTCTGTGTGATGATGTGTAGATGTGAGTCTCTGTGTGATGATGTGTAGATGTGTGAGTCTCTGTGTGATGATGTGTAGATGTGAGTCTCTGTGTGATGATGTGTAGATGTGTGAGTCTCTGTGTGATGATGTGTAGATGTGTGAGTCTCTGTGTGATGATGTGTAGATGTGTGAGTCTCTGTGTGATGATGTGTAGATGTGAGTCTCTGTGTGATGATGTGTAGATGTGTGAGTCTCTGTGTGATGATGTGTAGATGTGTGAGTCTCTGTGTGATGATGTGTAGATGTGTGAGTCTCTGTGTGATGATGTGTAGATGTGTGAGTCTCTGTGTGATGATGTGTAGATGTGAGTCTCTGTGTGATGATGTGTAGATGTGAGTCTCTGTGTGATGATGTGTAGATGTGAGTCTCTGTGTGATGATGTGTAGATGTGTGAGTCTCTGTGTGATGATGTGTAGATGTGAGTCTCTGTGTGATGATGTGTAGATGTGTGAGTCTCTGTGTGATGATGTGTGAGTCTCTGTGTGATGATGTGTAGATGTGTGTCTCTGTGTGATGATGTGTAGATGTGTGAGTCTCTGTGTGATGATGTGTAGATGTGAGTCTCTGTGTGATGATGTGTAGATGTGAGTCTCTGTGTGATGATGTGTAGATGTGAGTCTCTGTGTGATGATGTGTAGATGTGTGAGTCTCTGTGTGATGATGTGTAGATGTGTGAGTCTCTGTGTGATGATGTGTAGATGTGTGAGTCTCTGTGTGATGATGTGTAGATGTGTGAGTCTCTGTGTGATGATGTGTAGATGTGTGAGTCTCTGTGTGATGATGTGTAGATGTGTGAGTCTCTGTGTGATGATGTGTAGATGTGTGAGTCTCTGTGTGATGATGTGTAGATGTGAGTCTCTGTGTGATGATGTGTAGATGTGTGAGTCTCTGTGTGATGATGTGTAGATGTGTGAGTCTCTGTGTGATGATGTGTAGATGTGTGAGTCTCTGTGTGATGATGTGTAGATGTGTGAGTCTCTGTGTGATGATGTGTAGATGTGAGTCT
>CM042258.1:38023039-38093039 GCA_023566225.1 Romanogobio albipinnatus
TCACTGACACCAGCAGACCCTCTACACCACTCACACCAGCAGACCCTCTCCACCACCGACACCAGCAGACCCTCTCCACCACCGACACCAGCAGACCCTCTCCATCACTGACACCAGCAGACCCTCTCCATCACTGACACCAGCAGACCCTCTCCACCACCGACACCAGCAGACCCTCTCCATCACTGACACCAGCAGACCCTCTCCATCACTGACACCAGCAGACCCTCTCCACCACCGACACCAGCAGACCCTCTCCATCACTGACACCAGCAAACCCTCTCCATCACTGACACCAGCAGACCCTCTCCATCACTGACACCAGCAGACCCTCTCCATCACTGACACCAGCAGACCCTCTCCACCACCCACACCAGCAGACCCTCTCCACCACCCACACCAGCAGACCCTCTCCATCACTGACACCAGCAGACCCTCTCCATCACTGACACCAGCAGACCCTCTCCATCACGACACCAGCAGACCCTCTCCATCACTGACACCAGCAGACCCTCTCCACCACTGACAAGAGCTTTGGAGGTGCTAGCTGATCCTGCCTGCCTGATCGATTGCTCCTGTCTCCTGTGTGCCTCCTGTGTGCCTCCTGTGTGCCTGTTTGTAGCTCTGTACAGCCTTGCTCACGTTTGAATCTTTATCTTGATATTTCCTCTTTATTCTACTGCTAAATATAACTTACTCATCACCATAAATTGTTTAAAAATTGCCTATCACGTTAAATTTGACATCGCTAGCTTTTAATCTAAATCACCATCACACGTTAGCATTTCGCTAGCCTGTTAGCTTGTCATCTCTGCACCCGGGTCTCCTGCTCTCTGAGTTCATTAGTTGGATTAGTAAATAGTGTCCAGCATACGATTGTGGTAAGTGGTAAATTGGATTAATCAACAAATACGGTAAGTCATGTCTTCTCCTGTCATTATCACTTGCACTTCATGCTGCATGTTTAGTATAGGCTTCTCCGCTGGCGAACAGGGCTTCACATGTGATAAATGTAAGGAGATAGTTAGGCTGACGGAGAAGATTTCAGAATTAGAAACACGCATCCATACTTTATCTGAGAGTAGTGAGGATGTAACAGCTTTAGACACTGATTTGGATGTGAATAGCTTAGTGAACTCTGTACATTCTTCGGTTCCGGCTGCAGGGCCCTCGCAGCAGGGCAACTGGGTGACAGTGAGGCAGCATAGTCGCAGACCAAAAAACCGCTTTTCCGTTCCGGTTAGAACATCAAACAGGTTCTCCCCTCTCAGTGAAGCACCCACTGAGTATCCTGTTGAAAGTGCCCTAGTCATTGGCGATTCTATTACACGGAATGTGAAGATACCAGCCACCATAGTCACTTGTTTACCGGGAGCCAGAGCGCCTGACATCAAAGCAAATTTAAAAGTGCTGGCTAAAGCTAATCGTAAATTCTCTAAGATTATTATTCACGTCGGCACTAATGATGTTCGACTTCGCCAGTCGGAGATCACCAAAATTAACATTAAAGAGGTGTGTGAACTCGCTAGTACGATGTCAGAGGCTGTTTATTGTTCTGGTCCGCTCCCCGTTAGAAGGAGTGATGAGATAGTTAGCAGGCTGTCATCACTCAATGGCTGGTTGTCTAAGTGGTGTCTGCAAAATAACATAGGGTTCATAGACAATTGGAAAAGTTTTTGGGGCAGACCTGACCTGTTGAAGAAGGATGGCATCCATCCCTCCTGGGGTGGTGCCGCTCTTCTCTCTAGTAATTTGGCACATAGTCTTAGAGCTAAACCTTGACTCACTAGGGCCCAGGTCAGGAAGCAGACAAACTGGCTAAACCGACCGTCTGCTAGCTGTCTCACGTCACCGGAGTCAGATAAATCCCAGCACATAGAGACTCTTTCACCGAGATATTATCATATAGAGACTGTGTCTGTTCCCCGAATTAGTAAATACAAAAAAACATCAAAACCATTCAACAGTAAAAATTTAATTGATGTCCAACAAATAAACAAAAGAAATAATACAGATGAACAATTGATAAAGCTTGGGTTGCTGAATATTAGATCCCTTTCCCCAAAAGCGCTTATTGTTAATGATATTATTAAAGATAATAATCTTGATGTGCTGTGTTTGACAGAAACCTGGCTAAAACCTGACGACTACATTACCTTAAATGAGTCCACCCCCCAAGATTATTGTTATAAACATGAGCCGCGTCTGAAAGGTAAAGGGGGAGGGGTTGCTGTAATTTATAATAATATCTTCAGTATTACTCAGAAGTCTAGTTTCAAATATAATTCCTTCGAAGTTTTGGTGCTTTATGTAACGCTATGTAGTGTACATGACAAAACCCATTCAACATTGGTGTTAGCTACTGTATACAGGCCACCAGGGCATAATACAGACTTTATCAAAGAATTTGCTGACTTTCTATCAGAATTAGTACTGGCCGTAGATAAAGTACTAATTGTTGGTGATTTTAATATCCATGTAGACAACGAAAAAGACGTATTAGGATTAGCATTTAAAGATACACTAAACTCTATTGGAGTTAGGCAACACGTGTCAGGACCCACTCATCGCCATAATCATACTTTAGACCTAATATTGTCACATGGAATTAATGTTGATACCGTTGAAATTCTGCAGCAGAGCGATGACATCTCAGATCATTACTTAGTATCTTGTATACTTAATTTAGCTAAAGTTGCAAAGCCGCCCCCTCGTTTCAAAAATGGCAGGACAATCACTGCCGCTACTAAAGATTGCTTTTTAAATACTCTTCCTCATCAGTATCATCTCCTCAGCAACCCAGACAGCATAGAAGAACTCGATGTTGCAACAGAAACTATTGACTCTCTCTTTTCCAGTACTTTAGACACAGTTGCTCCTCTGCGCTTAAAGAAGATTAAAGAAAATAGTCCAACGCCGTGGTACAACGAGCACACCCGGGCCCTTAAAACAGCAGCCAGAAAAATGGAGCGCAGCTGGAAGAAAACAAAACTAGAGGTCTTTCGAAATTCGTGGAAAGAGCACATGATCGCATACAGAAAGGCCGTAAAAACTGCTAGATCCGCTTATTTCTCGACTCTCCTGGAAGAAAACAAACACAACCCTAGGTATTTATTCGATACAGTGGCTAAATTAACCAAAAATAAAGCTTCAACTTCTGATGATTGTAAACAGCACAGCAGTAATGACTTTATGAACTTCTTCACATGTAAAATTGATAATATTAGGATGAAAATTTTAACCATGCAGCCGTCTACTATAGTATCACATCAGACAGAGCATTGTAGTGTCACTGAGGAAAAATTACAATCATTCACTGCTATAGGAGAAGAAGAATTGGCTAAACTCGTTAAATCATCAAAATCAACAACATGTATGCTTGACCCTGTACCGACTAGGCTATTAAAAGAGATGCTGCCAGAGGTCATAGATCCTCTTCTTAATATCATTAATTCATCTTTGTCATTAGGATATGTACCGAAAACTTTTAAGTTGGCTATTATTAAACCACTTATTAAAAAAACGCAACTTGATCCTACAGAATTAGTCAATTATAGACCAATCTCAAATCTACCCTTTCTGTCAAAAATACTTGAAAAGGCAGTGTCTTCACAATTATGTTCCTTTTTAGAAAGAAATGGTATCTGTGAGGATTTCCAGTCAGGATTTAGACCGTATCATAGTACTGAGACTGCTCTCATCAGAGTTACAAATGATTTACTCTTATCATCCGATCGTGGCTGTATCTCTCTATTAGTGTTACTCGATCTTAGCGCTGCATTTGATACCATCGACCACAACATTCTTTTGAATAGACTCGAAAATTATGTAGGTATTAGTGGAATTGCTTTATCATGGTTTAAATCATACCTATGCGACCGTTATCAGTTTGTAGCAGTAAATGAAGAGATGTCACACCGATCGCAAGTTCAGTATGGAGTACCACAAGGCTCAGTGCTAGGACCGCTACTCTTCACCCTGTACATGCTACCACTGGGAGATATTATTAGGAAGCATGGCATTAGTTTTCATTGTTATGCTGACGATACTCAGCTCTATATTTCTTCACGCCCTGAAGAAATTTACCAATTCACAAGATTAACGGAATGCATAGCCGCCATAAAACATTGGATGACTGGTAATTTCCTGCAACTCAATTCAGAAAAAACTGAATTTTTAATTATTGGACAAAAAAGCTCCACAAGTAGTAACCTAGAATACTGTCTAACACTTGATGGCTGCTCTGTCAAGTCTTCGTCGTCAGTGAGGAACCTGGGTGTGCTCTTTGATACCAATCTTTCGTTTGAAAGCCACGTTTCTAGCATCTGTAAAACTGCTTTCTACCATCTTAAAAATATATCAAAATTACGGCACATGCTCTCAATGCAAAATGCTGAACAGTTAGTTCATGCGTTCATGACCTCAAGGCTAGATTATTGTAATGCTCTATTGGGTGGTTGCCCTGCTCGCTTAATAAATAAACTCCAGCTGGTCCAAAACGCAGCAGCTCCAGTTCTTACTAGAACCAGGAAGTATGACCATGTTAGCCCAGTTCTGTCAACATTGCACTGGCTACCTATTAAACATCGCATACATTTTAAAATCTTGCTTATTACTTACAAAGCACTAAATGGTTTAGCTCCCCAATACTTGAGCGAGCTCTTAACATATTATACTCCATCACGTCTACTGCGATCTCTAAATTCTGGCCAGTTGTTAATACCGAGAATATCCAAATCAACTGCAGGCGGTCGATCCTTTTCCTATTTAGCTCCTAAACTCTGGAACAGTCTTCCTAGCACTGTTCGGGAAGCAGACACACTCTGTCAGTTTAAATCTAGACTAAAAACACATCTCTTTACTGTGGCATACACATAAAACACTTTATCAATTAATTGATTGTTAGGCTGCATTAACTAGGTCAGCCGGAACCGGGAACACTTCCCATAACACCTGATGTACTCGTTACATCATCAGAAGAATGGCATCTACGCTAATGATATTCTCTCTGTTTTATCCTGAGGTTTACTGCAGTCAGCCAGATCTGGGCCGTATCCTAATCAGATGGTGGACCAGAGAAGACCAACACAGGACCCCGAAGTGTCTGCAGAGACCGTGTCAATTATCCTCCCCCTGCAACTGCCTCATCGACACGGCATCTAAATAAACCCGTCACCAGTGTGATGACTCCGATTGTTCGAATATTATCATTAAATAATACTTAAATCGATATGTCATCCGCAATAAACCCGTCTCCAGCGTGTTGCCTCCGATCATTCGAATATTGCACTTTAATAATTATTTAATCAACATCATCCTCAATAAACCCGTCTCCAGCGTGTTGCCTCCGGTCCTTTGAATATTCCGATCTATTATGACCTCTGACCTGTAAAGCAGCCAGAATAATAATAATAATACGTTGTTTGTAAATTGGCCAGAGGAGAACTGGCACCCCGACTGAGCCTGGTTTCTCCCAAGGTTTATTTTTCTCCATTAGGTCACCTAATGGGGTTTTGGTTTCCTTGCCACTGTTGCCTCTGGCTTGGCGTGCTCAGTTGGGGACACTATATTTTTCAACTAAACATCGAAATAAATCTAATTAATAAACTAATTTAACCATGTAAACTAAATTACTGATCTAATTATTGATCTAAAGCCCACACTGTCACCGTATGGAAATTGAAATGAACTGATGACATCAAATGGCTATACAGCTGAATAAAATTAGGCTGCATTATTTTGCTGTTTAACACTGTAAAGCTGCTTTGAAACAATCTACATTGTTAAAAGCGCTATATAAATAAAGTTGACTTGACTTGACTTGACTCTGACCCAGTCGTCTAGCCGTCACAATCTGGCCCTTGTCAAACTCGCTCAAATCCTTACGCTTGCCCATTTCTCCTGCTTCTAACACATCAACTCTGAGGACAGAATGTTCACTTGCTGCCTAATATATCCCACCCACTAACAGGAGATGAAGAGATCATCAGTGTTATTCACTTCACCGGTCAGTAGAGATGTTCCGATACCGATCCCGATACCTGTGTGTGTGTATCTGTATATACAGCAGTATACACTACTAGCGCTGTATGAATTGCTAGAATTATTTTATGGTGTGCTTCAGACTTATCCCTTAATAAAACATGAACAAATGCATACAGTGAGCTACTGTATTCCTTAAAGTATTTTTATTATCTGACATGCATTTTACAGTAATATTATTTATTTTTCTTAAGCGAAAAATAACTTCAAATGCAGCCACAAATCTAACACCGCAAACTGAAAAAGGTATTTTAGTTTTACAATATAACTGTATAAAAAAATAAATAAATGTAGGGATATAAAAAATTATATATTAATCAGAAAATAAATCTCTTTACAACCTTCTAGGCATAATTATTATTATTACATAGAGACGTAGCTAAATCTACTGTAGGCTACAACAGTAGCTTAATATATTCTGAACATTTCTTCACGTTAAACCAAACTTTTATTTTGACGGGTTGCTGTGAACACCTTTGAGTTTCTGTGTTCATTGTGACACAGTAAAGTGATGGTTTATGCGTTCGTGTCCTCACATAGTGACCATAGACTGTAAAAACACACGTAGAGGTAGAGAAACTGGGGGAGGACAAAGACGGCGAGCGAGTGTGACGTGCGTGTGTGTATGTGTGCGCGGGCGCCCGCCATCCATACAGAGACGAAATACTGCTAAACAGCGGACATACTGCTAACACTTTTTCATTTCTTCTTCGCTGCTCTAAACAGGGGTTGCTTGTGGCAAAATAGCACAACTTCCTGTGTTTGCAATGCATTCTGAGCAGTGAAGAAGAACCGCGCTGTGGTTAGGCAAAGCTCGCGTTCATAATAACTAGGCCTTGTTTAAGAAAATGGTATCGGATCGGTACATGGGTTCAAGTACTCGCCGATACCGATGCCAGAATTTGTTGTGGTATCAGTGATATTTCCCATACTAGTATCGGAACAACTCTAGCTGTTATGCCTGATCGGTGTACATTTTTCATTTCATTTATATCCACCATTGACATACCAATAGAAGGACTTGTTCTGTTTCCTTACCCACGTTCTTCGGCGGGAGGCGGTCGATTCTCCACACAACGGCTCGATGCACGTTCTCATATTTGACAGAGCCGACCGACACGTGCATCACAGACTGAGACTCGGCCACATGAGCGGAGCCCAGGCACGCATTTCTGTTCATGCGGGCCTTGAGAGATCTCTGTCGCAGCAGGGACATGCTGTGAGGCACCTTCACCCAATCGCCTGGGAACGGCACTCGGACCACAACGTTTTCACAGAACGCCTCTGAACTCCCTCTAGGGGAAGGGAAACCCGACAGGACGCTGAGGAAGACCTGGAGCTCGACGCAGGCGCCCTGCACCGTGAGCAGAGCTTTAACCGAGAGCGGCATCTCCCCGCAGCGGAGCGACTCCGTCCTGAAGCGCACCAGCTCCACCCGACAGCCGTCCGGGGGGCAGAACCGGATCAGCCGCTGGTCTGCAAACTCGGCCTCTTTGACACACTGGTGGAAATGATAGTCTGTGATTTCCATCCAGCCCTCAGCATCCTCATCAGAACCGTACGCAGGAGCTTGCCTGAGAAGGCCGAGGTCATTCAGAGCCAGGAAGCACTCCACCGCCCCGCTCAGGAGCGCCACACAGTGGACCCGTGTGATGGCCGCGTGCTCAAGAGTAGCTCCGTCCTTATCTTGCCTGATCCAGATGCGGTCGGAGATCTGCAGGGACAGCTCCTGCTCTTCATAGTGTTTGTGCTGCGGGGGCGGCACTGGTAGGCGCAGTAGCTCTTCTTCTATGGACACTAGCAAGTCCTCCAAGTCTCCATACTCTGTGGTGCCAAACTTCAACAGTTGCTCCACCTCCGGTTCGTGGGTCACCTCATGCTTGGGGTGATAGCGCTTCCTCTCGACGTACGACACATGCTCCACCTTCAGTGTGGCGATCTTGCGTGGCTCACCGTAGTTCTCTAGCTTGGGCGCGGACAGGCCGCAGTGAGCGTGCAGCTGGAATTCTTTGAAGGGTTTCTCCAGGCCCTTCTCGTAGAAGAGCTGGAGCAGGGCCCCGGGCAGCAGCTGCAGGTATATGGGCCCCCACTGGCGGGACGACATGCGGTTCTTCTTCTCTGGGATTCGAAGCATCAAGGACCAACCGTGCCTCCTCTGACTGAGGAACAGTCCTTGGGGAACGAAGGAGGATGGAGTTCTCTTCATGGCTTTATCTTTCAAGTCTGAGGGTCGATTCTCTCTTCCCACCTTCACATCACTACCATCCAGCTGGTTCTCCTCTGTCCGCAGCTGCTCTAGTTTATGGCATATGTAGGAGTAGGAGTATTGAAGGTGGTCTTGGGGTGGCTCGTTACCGTCCTTGGTACGAATGAAGAAACGGGGTAAACTGGGTCCAGAGTCTGAGTCTGAGGACGAGGTCCAGGACACTCGTTTATGCCCTTCTTCCCCCCAGAAGGGGTTAAAATGGCCCGGCTCATCTTGGGATGCTTTGAGGGAGCCAGAGCCTTCAGTCATCTTCATGGGGTCTCGTTGAGAGAGGGTGGTCAGACAGCTGGAGAAGTCCGGCTGCTCCTGAGGGCCGTAATGCGAGGGAGACTGGCCTGTCGGAGTCGCCCCCACCGGAGTGCACATGGGAGTGTTGCTGGGTACGCCGTAGAATGAGGGCGACTCTACCGCAGCGCTGAAGCTCCACGATTCACTGCCCAGAGAGGGCAGAACCAGTTTCAGGCCGTTGGGCCGAGGTATTGAACCGGAGTTTGATGCAGAAGCGTGCAGGGATTTCTGGGGTGAGGAGAAGGGCGTCCCTTCATCATCAAACGTAACCCAGTTGGCTGGGTGATTGGTGGAGCACATCGCTTTACTCGTGTGTGTACAGCCTCCTGCAGAAACACACACAGACACAAATTAGGTACTTACAAATGTGAAAGCGTTTCAAACCCACTTGATCCGACCACTGTACTACACCTGTACTACACAGACCACTGTACTACACCTGTACTACACAGACCACTGTACTACACGTGTACTGCACAGACAACTGTACTACACCTGTACTGCACAGACCACTGTACTACACCTGTACTACACAGACCACTGTACTACACCTGTACTGCACAGACCACTGTACTACACCTGTACTGCACAGACCACTGTACTACACAGACCACTGTACTACACCTGTACTACACAGACCACTGTACTACACCTGTACTGCACAGACCACTGTACTACACCTGTACTGCACAGACCACTGTACTACACCTGTACTGCACAGACCACTGTACTACACC
Organism: Romanogobio albipinnatus; assembly: GCA_023566225.1. Taxonomy (NCBI): domain Eukaryota; kingdom Metazoa; phylum Chordata; class Actinopteri; order Cypriniformes; family Gobionidae; genus Romanogobio; species Romanogobio albipinnatus. The sequence goes on from CM042258.1 coordinate 38,032,373, forward strand.
TGTACTGCACAGACCACTGTACTACACAGACCACTGTACTACACCTGTACTACACAGACCACTGTACTACACAGACCACTGTACTACACAGACCACTCTACTACACCTGTACTACACAGACCACTGTACTACACCTGTACTGCAGACCACTGTACTACACCTGTACTGCACAGACCACTGCACTACACCTGTACTACACAGACCACTGTACTACACAGACCACTGTACTACACCTGTACTACACAGACCACTGTACTACAGCTGTACTACACAGACCACTGTACTACACAGACCACTGTACTACACCTGTACTAGACAGACCACTGTACTACACAGACCACTGTACTACACCTGTACTGCACAGACCACTGTACTACACCTGTACTGCACAGACACCTGTACTGCACAGACCACTGTACTACACCTGTACTACACAGACCACTGTACTACACCTGTACTGCACAGACCACTGTACTACACCTGTACTACACAGACCACTGTACTACACAGACCACTCTACTACACCTGTACTACACAGACCACTGTACCACACCTGTACTGCAGACCACTGTACTACACCTGTACTGCACAGACCACTGCACTACACCTGTACTACACAGACCACTGTACTACACAGACCACTGTACTACACAGACCACTCTACTACACCTGTACTACACAGACCAATGTACTACACCTGTACTGCAGACCACTGTACTACACAGACCACTGTACTACACAGACCACTGCACTACACCTGTACTACACAGACCACTGTACTACACCAGTACTACACAGATCACTGTACTACACAGACCATTGTACTACACCTGTACTACACAGACCACTGTACTACACCAGTACTACACAGATCACTGTACTACACAGACCATTGTACTACACAGACCACTGAACTACACCTGTACTGCACAGACCACTGCACTACACCTGTACTACACAGACCACTGCACTACACCTGTACTACACAGACCACTGCACTACACCTGTACTACACAGACCACTGTACTACACCTGTACTGCACAGACCACTGCACTACACCTGTACTGCACAGACAACTGCACTACACCGGTACTACACAGACCACTGCACTACACCTGTACTACACCTGTACTACACAGACCACTGCACTACACCTGTACTACACAGACCACTGCACTACACAGACCACTGCACTACACCTGTACTGCACAGACCACTGCACTACACCTGTACTACACAGACCACTGCACTACACCTGTACTACACCAGTACTACACAGATCACTGTACTACACAGACCACTGTACTACACCTGTACTGCACAGACCACTGCACTACACAGACCACTGCACTACACCTGTACTACACAGACCACTGTACTACACAGACCACTGTACTACACAGACCACTGTACTGCACAGACCACTGTACTGCACCGACCACTGTACTACACCTGTACTGCACAGACCACTGTACTACACCTGTACTGCACAGAGCACTGTACTACACCTGTACTGCACAGACCACTGTACTACACCTGTACTACACAGACCACTGCACTGCACCTGTACTACACAGACCACTGCACTACACCTGTACTGCACAGACCACTGCACTACACCTGTACTGCACAGACCACTGCACTACACCTGTACTGCACAGACCACTGCACTACACCTGTACTGCACAGACCACTGCACTACACCTGTACTACACAGACCACTGTACTACACAGACCACTGTACTACACCTGTACTGCACAGGCCACTGCACTACACCTGCTACACAGACCACTGCACTACACCTGTACTACACAGACCACTGTACTACACAGACCACTGTACTACACAGACCACTGTACTACACCTGTACTGCACAGACCACTGCACTACACCTGTACTGCACAGACCACTGCACTACACCTGTACTGCACAGACCACTGCACTACACCTGTACTGCACAGACCACTGCACTACACCTGTACTGCACTACACCTGTACTGCACAGACCACTGTACTACACAGACCACTGCACTACACAGACCACTGTACTACACCTGTACTACACAGACCACTGCACTACACCTGTACTGCACAGACCACTGCACTACACCTGTACTGCACTACACCTGTACTGCACAGACCACTGTACTACACAGACCACTGCACTACACAGACCACTGCACTACACAGACCACTGTACTACACCTGTACTACACAGACCACTGCACTACATCTGTACTGCACAGACCACTGCAGTACACCTGTACTGCACAGACCACTGCACTACACCTGTACTGCACAGACCACTGCACTACACCTGTACTGCACTACACTACACCTGTACTGCACAGAACACTGTACTACACAGACCACTGCACTACACAGACCACTGTACTACACCTGTACTAAACAGACCACTGCACTACACCTGTACTGCACAGACCACTGCACTACACCTGTACTACACAGACCACTGTACTACACAGACCACTGTACTACACCTGTACTGCACAGATCACTGCACTACACCTGCTACACAGACCACTGCACTACACCTGTACTACACAGACCACTGTACTACACAGACCACTGTACTACACAGACCACTGCACTACACCTGTACTACACAGACCACTGCATTACACCTGTACTACACAGACCACTGCACTACACCTGTACTACACAGACCACTGCACTACACCTGTACTGCACAGACCACTGCACTACACCTGTACTGCACAGACCACTGCACTGCACCTGTACTGCACAGACCACTGCACTACACCTGTACTGCACTACACCTGTACTGCACTACACCTGTACTGCACAGACCACTGTACTACACAGACCACTGCACTACACAGACCACTGTACTACACAGACCACTGTGCTACATCTGTACTACACAGACCACTGCACTACACCTGTACTGCACAGAACACTGTACTACACAGACCACTGCACTACACAGACCACTGCACTACACAGACCACTGCACTACACAGACCACTGTACTACACAGACCACTGCACTACACAGACCACTGCACTACACAGAGCACTGCGCTACACAGACCACTGCACTACACCTGTACTGCACAGACCACTGCACTACACCTGTACGGCACAGACCACTGCACTACACCTGTACTGCACAGACCACTGCACTACACCTGTACTGCACAGACGACTGCACTACACCTGTACTACACAGACCACTGCACTACACCTGTACTGCACAGACCACTGCACTACACCTGTACTGCACAGACGACTGCACTACACCTGTACTACACAGATCACTGCACTACACCTGTACTGCACAGACCACTGTACTACACCTGTACGGCACAGACCACTGCACTACACCTGTATGGCACAGACCACTGCACTACACCTGTACTGCGCTGCACCTGTACTGCACAGACCACTGCACTACACCTGTACTGCACAGACCACTGCACTACACCTGTACTACACAGACCACTGTACTACACCTGTACTGCACAGACCACTGCACTACACAGACCACTGCACTACACAGACCACTGCACTACACCTGTACTACACAGACCACTGCACTACACCTGTACTACACAGACCACTGCACTACACCTGTACTGCACAGACCACTGCACTACACAGACCACTGCACTACACAGACCACTGCACTACACAGACCACTGCGCTACACCTGTACTGCACAGACCACTGCAATACACCTGTACCTCACAGACCACTGCACTACACCTGTACTACACAGATCACTGCACTACACCTGTACTGCACAGACCACTGTACTACACCTGTACGGCACAGACCACTGCACTACACCTGTACTGCACAGACCACTGCACTACACCTGTACTGCACAGACAACTGCACTACACCTGTACTACACAGACCACTGCACTACACCTGTACTACACAGACCACTGCACTACACCTGTACTACACAGACCACTGCACAGACCACTGCACTACACCTGTACGGCACAGACCACTGCACTACACCTGTACTGCACAGACCACTGCACTACACCTGTACTGCACAGACAACTGCACTACACCTGTACTACACAGACCACTGCACTACACCTGTACTACACAGACCACTGCACTACACCTGTACTACACAGACCACTGCACTACACCTGTACTGCACAGACCACTGCACTACACCTGTACTACACAGACCACTGCACTACACCTGTACTACACAGACCACTGCACAGACCACTGCACTACACCTGTACGGCACAGATCACTGCACTACACCTGTACTACACAGACCACTGCACTACACCTGTACGGCACAGACCACTGCACTACACCTGTACTACACAGACCACTGCACTACACCTGTACTACACAGACCACTGCACTACACCTGTACTGCACAGACCACTGCACTACACCTGTACTACACAGACCACTGCACTACACCTGTACTACACAGACCACTGCACTACACCTGTACTACACCTGTACTACACAGACCACTGCACTACACCTGTACTACACAGACCACTGCACTACACCTGTACTACACAGACCACTGCACTACACCTGTACTACACAGACCACTGCACTACACCTGTACTACACAGACCACTGCACTACACCTGTACGGCACAGACCACTGCACTACACCTGTACTACACAGACCACTGTACTACACCTGTACTACACAGACCACTGCACTACACCTGTACTACACAGACCACTGCACTACACCTGTACTACACAGACCACTGTACTACACAAACCACTGCACTACACCTGTACTACACAGACCACTGCACTACACCTGTACTAGACCTGTACTACACAGACCACTGCACTACACCTGTACTACACAGACCACTGTACTACACAGACCACTGCACTACACCTGTACTACACAGACCACTGCACTACACCTGTACTACACAGACCACTGCACTACACCTGTACTACACAGACCACTGCACTACACCTGTACGGCACAGACCACTGCACTACAACTGTACTACACAGACCACTGCACTACACCTGTACTACACAGACCACTGCACTACACCTGTACTACACAGACCACTGCACTACACCTGTACTGCACAGACCACTGCACTACACCTGTACTGCACAGACCACTGCACTACACAGACCACTGCACTACACAGACCACTGCACTACACAGACCACTGCGCTACACCTGTACTGCACAGACCACTGCAATACACCTGTACCTCACAGACCACTGCACTACACCTGTACTACACAGATCACTGCACTACACCTGTACTGCACAGACCACTGTACTACACCTGTACGGCACAGACCACTGCACTACACCTGTACTGCACAGACCACTGCACTACACCTGTACTGCACAGACAACTGCACTACACCTGTACTACACAGACCACTGCACTACACCTGTACTACACAGACCACTGCACTACACCTGTACTACACAGACCACTGCACAGACCACTGCACTACACCTGTACGGCACAGACCACTGCACTACACCTGTACTGCACAGACCACTGCACTACACCTGTACTGCACAGACAACTGCACTACACCTGTACTACACAGACCACTGCACTACACCTGTACTACACAGACCACTGCACTACACCTGTACTACACAGACCACTGCACAGACCACTGCACTACACCTGTACGGCACAGATCACTGCACTACACCTGTACTACACAGACCACTGCACTACACCTGTACGGCACAGACCAATGCACTACACCTGTACTACACAGACCACTGCACTACACCTGTACTACACAGACCACTGCACTACACCTGTACTGCACAGACCACTGCACTACACCTGTACTACACAGACCACTGCACTACACCTGTACTACACAGACCACTGCACTACACCTGTACTACACCTGTACTACACAGACCACTGCACTACACCTGTACTACACAGACCACTGCACTACACCTGTACTACACAGACCACTGCACTACACCTGTACGGCACAGACCACTGCACTACACCTGTACTACACAGACCACTGTACTACACCTGTACTACACAGACCACTGCACTACACCTGTACTACACAGACCACTGCACTACACCTGTACTACACAGACCACTGTACTACACAAACCACTGCACTACACCTGTACTACACAGACCACTGCACTACACCTGTACTACACCTGTACTACACAGACCACTGCACTACACCTGTACTACACAGACCACTGTACTACACAGACCACTGCACTACACCTGTACTACACAGACCACTGCACTACACCTGTACTACACAGACCACTGCACTACACCTGTACTACACAGACCACTGCACTACACCTGTACTACACAGACCACTGCACTACACCTGTACGGCACAGACCACTGCACTACAACTGTACTACACAGACCACTGCACTACACCTGTACTACACAGACCACTGCACTACACCTGTACTACACAGACCACTGCACTACACCTGTACTGCACAGACCACTGCACTACACCTGTACTGCACAGACAACTGCACTACACCTGTACTACACAGACCACTGCACTACACCTGTACTACACAGACCACTGCACTACACCTGTACTACACAGACCACTGCACAGACCACTGCACTACACCTGTACGGCACAGATCACTGCACTACACCTGTACTACACAGACCACTGCACTACACCTGTACGGCACAGATCACTGCACTACACCTGTACTACACAGACCACTGCACTACACCTGTACTACACAGACCACTGCACTACACCTGTACTGCACAGACCACTGCACTACACCTGTACTACACAGACCACTGCACTACACCTGTACTACACAGACCACTGCACTACACCTGTACTACACCTGTACTACACAGACCACTGCACTACACCTGTACTACACAGACCACTGCACTACACCTGTACTACACAGACCACTGCATTACACCTGTACTACACAGACCACTGCACTACACCTGTACTACACAGACCACTGCACTACACCTGTACTGCACAGACCACTGCACTACACCTGTACTGCACAGACCACTGCACTACACCTGTACTGCACAGACGACTGCACTACACCTGTACTACACAGATCACTGCACTACACCTGTACTGCACAGACCACTGTACTACACCTGTACGGCACAGACCACTGCACTACACCTGTACTACACAGACCACTGCACTACACAGACCACTGCGCTACACCGGTACTACACAGACCACTGCACTACACCTGTACTGCACAGACCACTGCACTACACCTGTACTACACAGACCACTGTACTACACCTGTACTGCACAGACCACTGCACTACACAGACCACTGCACTACACAGACCACTGCACTACACCTGTACTACACAGACCACTGCACTACACCTGTACTACACAGACCACTGCACTACACCTGTACTGCACAGACCACTGCACTACACAGACCACTGCACTACACAGACCACTGCACTACACAGACCACTGCGCTACACCTGTACTGCACAGACCACTGCAATACACCTGTACCTCACAGACCACTGCACTACACCTGTACTACACAGATCACTGCACTACACCTGTACTGCACAGACCACTGTACTACACCTGTACGGCACAGACCACTGCACTACACCTGTACTGCACAGACCACTGCACTACACCTGTACTGCACAGACAACTGCACTACACCTGTACTACACAGACCACTGCACTACACCTGTACTACACAGACTACTGCACTACACCTGTACTACACAGACCACTGCACAGACCACTGCACTACACCTGTACGGCACAGACCACTGCACTACACCTGTACTGCACAGACCACTGCACTACACCTGTACTGCACAGACAACTGCACTACACCTGTACTACACAGACCACTGCACTACACCTGTACTACACAGACCACTGCACTACACCTGTACTACACAGACCACTGCACAGACCACTGCACTACACCTGTACGGCACAGATCACTGCACTACACCTGTACTACACAGACCACTGCACTACACCTGTACTACACAGACCACTGCACTACACCTGTACTGCACAAACCACTGCACTACACCTGTACTACACAGACCACTGCACTACACCTGTACTACACAGACCACTGCACTACACCTGTACTACACCTGTACTACACAGACCACTGCACTACACCTGTACTACACAGACCACTGCACTACACCTGTACTACACAGACCACTGCACTACACCTGTACGGCACAGACCACTGCACTACACCTGTACTACACAGACCACTGTACTACACCTGTACTACACAGACCACTGCACTACACAGACCACTGTACTACACAAACCACTCTACTACACCTGTACTACACAGACCACTGCATTACACCTGTACTACACAGACCACTGCACTACACCTGTAAGGCACAGACCACTGCACTACACCTGTACTACACAGACCACTGTACTACACAAACCACTGCACTACACCTGTACTACACAGACCACTGTACTACACAAACCACTGCACTACACCTGTACTACACAGACCACTGCACTACACCTGTACGGCACAGACCACTGCACTACACCTGTACTACACAGACCACTGTACTACACCTGTACTACACAGACCACTGCACTACACCTGTACTACACAGACCACTGTACTACACAAACCACTGCACTACACCTGTACTACACAGACCACTGCACTACACCTGTACTACACAGACCACTGCACTACACCTGTACTACACAGACCACTGCACTACACCTGTACGGCACAGACCACTGCACTACAACTGTACTACACAGACCACTGCACTACACCTGTACTACACAGACCACTGCATTACACCTGTACTACACAGACCACTGCACTACACCTGTACTACACCTGTACTACACAGACCACTGCACTACACCTGTACTACACAGACCACTGCACTACACCTGTACTACACAGACCACTGCACTACACCTGTACGGCACAGACCACTGCACTACACCTGTACTACACAGACCACTGTACTACACCTGTACTACACAGACCACTGCACTACACAGACCACTGTACTACACAAACCACTCTACTACACCTGTACTACACAGACCACTGCATTACACCTGTACTACACAGACCACTGCACTACACCTGTAAGGCACAGACCACTGCACTACACCTGTACTACACAGACCACTGTACTACACAAACCACTGCACTACACCTGTACTACACAGACCACTGTACTACACAAACCACTGCACTACACCTGTACTACACAGACCACTGCACTACACCTGTACGGCACAGACCACTGCACTACACCTGTACTACACAGACCACTGTACTACACCTGTACTACACAGACCACTGCACTACACCTGTACTACACAGACCACTGCACTACACCTGTACTACACAGACCACTGCACTACACCTGTACTACACAGACCACTGCACTACACCTGTACTACACAGACCACTGCACTACACCTGTACTACACAGACCACTGCACTACACCTGTACTGCACAGACCACTGCACTACACCTGTACTACACAGACCACTGCACTACACCTGTACTACACAGACCACTGCACTACACCTGTACTACACCTGTACTACACAGACCACTGCACTACACCTGTACTACACAGACCACTGCACTACACCTGTACTACACAGACCACTGCACTACACCTGTATGGCACAGACCACTGCACTACACCTGTACTGCACTGCACCTGTACTGCACAGACCACTGCACTACACCTGTACTACACAGACCACTGCACTACACAGACCACTGCGCTACACCGGTACTACACAGACCACTGCACTACACCTGTACTGCACAGACCACTGCACTACACCTGTACTACACAGACCACTGTACTACACCTGTACTGCACAGACCACTGCACTACACAGACCACTGCACTACACAGACCACTGCACTACACCTGTACTACACAGACCACTGCACTACACCTGTACTACACAGACCACTGCACTACACCTGTACTGCACAGACCACTGCACTACACAGACCACTGCACTACACAGACCACTGCACTACACAGACCACTGCGCTACACCTGTACTGCACAGACCACTGCAATACACCTGTACCTCACAGACCACTGCACTACACCTGTACTACACAGATCACTGCACTACACCTGTACTGCACAGACCACTGTACTACACCTGTACGGCACAGACCACTGCACTACACCTGTACTGCACAGACCACTGCACTACACCTGTACTGCACAGACAACTGCACTACACCTGTACTACACAGACCACTGCACTACACCTGTACTACACAGACTACTGCACTACACCTGTACTACACAGACCACTGCACAGACCACTGCACTACACCTGTACGGCACAGACCACTGCACTACACCTGTACTGCACAGACCACTGCACTACACCTGTACTGCACAGACAACTGCACTACACCTGTACTACACAGACCACTGCACTACACCTGTACTACACAGACCACTGCACTACACCTGTACTACACAGACCACTGCACAGACCACTGCACTACACCTGTACGGCACAGATCACTGCACTACACCTGTACTACACAGACCACTGCACTACACCTGTACTACACAGACCACTGCACTACACCTGTACTGCACAAACCACTGCACTACACCTGTACTACACAGACCACTGCACTACACCTGTACTACACAGACCACTGCACTACACCTGTACTACACCTGTACTACACAGACCACTGCACTACACCTGTACTACACAGACCACTGCACTACACCTGTACTACACAGACCACTGCACTACACCTGTACGGCACAGACCACTGCACTACACCTGTACTACACAGACCACTGTACTACACCTGTACTACACAGACCACTGCACTACACAGACCACTGTACTACACAAACCACTCTACTACACCTGTACTACACAGACCACTGCATTACACCTGTACTACACAGACCACTGCACTACACCTGTAAGGCACAGACCACTGCACTACACCTGTACTACACAGACCACTGTACTACACAAACCACTGCACTACACCTGTACTACACAGACCACTGTACTACACAAACCACTGCACTACACCTGTACTACACAGACCACTGCACTACACCTGTACGGCACAGACCACTGCACTACACCTGTACTACACAGACCACTGTACTACACCTGTACTACACAGACCACTGCACTACACCTGTACTACACAGACCACTGTACTACACAAACCACTGCACTACACCTGTACTACACAGACCACTGCACTACACCTGTACTACACAGACCACTGCACTACACCTGTACTACACAGACCACTGCACTACACCTGTACGGCACAGACCACTGCACTACAACTGTACTACACAGACCACTGCACTACACCTGTACTACACAGACCACTGCATTACACCTGTACTACACAGACCACTGCACTACACCTGTACTACACAGACCACTGCACTACACCTGTACTACACAGACCACTGCACTACACCTGTACTACACAGACCACTGCACTACACCTGTACTACACAGACCACTGCACTACACCTGTACTACACAGACCACTGCACTACACCTGTACTGCACAGACCACTGCACTACACCTGTACTACACAGACCACTGCACTACACCTGTACTACACAGACCACTGCACTACACCTGTACTACACCTGTACTACACAGACCACTGCACTACACCTGTACTACACAGACCACTGCACTACACCTGTACTACACAGACCACTGCACTACACCTGTATGGCACAGACCACTGCACTACACCTGTACTGCACTGCACCTGTACTGCACAGACCACTGCACTACACCTGTACTACACAGACCACTGCACTACACAGACCACTGCGCTACACCGGTACTACACAGACCACTGCACTACACCTGTACTGCACAGACCACTGCACTACACCTGTACTACACAGACCACTGTACTACACCTGTACTGCACAGACCACTGCACTACACAGACCACTGCACTACACAGACCACTGCACTACACCTGTACTACACAGACCACTGCACTACACCTGTACTACACAGACCACTGCACTACACCTGTACTGCACAGACCACTGCACTACACAGACCACTGCACTACACAGACCACTGCACTACACAGACCACTGCGCTACACCTGTACTGCACAGACCACTGCAATACACCTGTACCTCACAGACCACTGCACTACACCTGTACTACACAGATCACTGCACTACACCTGTACTGCACAGACCACTGTACTACACCTGTACGGCACAGACCACTGCACTACACCTGTACTGCACAGACCACTGCACTACACCTGTACTGCACAGACAACTGCACTACACCTGTACTACACAGACCACTGCACTACACCTGTACTACACAGACTACTGCACTACACCTGTACTACACAGACCACTGCACAGACCACTGCACTACACCTGTACGGCACAGACCACTGCACTACACCTGTACTGCACAGACCACTGCACTACACCTGTACTGCACAGACAACTGCACTACACCTGTACTACACAGACCACTGCACTACACCTGTACTACACAGACCACTGCACTACACCTGTACTACACAGACCACTGCACAGACCACTGCACTACACCTGTACGGCACAGATCACTGCACTACACCTGTACTACACAGACCACTGCACTACACCTGTACTACACAGACCACTGCACTACACCTGTACTGCACAAACCACTGCACTACACCTGTACTACACAGACCACTGCACTACACCTGTACTACACAGACCACTGCACTACACCTGTACTACACCTGTACTACACAGACCACTGCACTACACCTGTACTACACAGACCACTGCACTACACCTGTACTACACAGACCACTGCACTACACCTGTACGGCACAGACCACTGCACTACACCTGTACTACACAGACCACTGTACTACACCTGTACTACACAGACCACTGCACTACACAGACCACTGTACTACACAAACCACTCTACTACACCTGTACTACACAGACCACTGCATTACACCTGTACTACACAGACCACTGCACTACACCTGTAAGGCACAGACCACTGCACTACACCTGTACTACACAGACCACTGTACTACACAAACCACTGCACTACACCTGTACTACACAGACCACTGTACTACACAAACCACTGCACTACACCTGTACTACACAGACCACTGCACTACACCTGTACGGCACAGACCACTGCACTACACCTGTACTACACAGACCACTGTACTACACCTGTACTACACAGACCACTGCACTACACCTGTACTACACAGACCACTGTACTACACAAACCACTGCACTACACCTGTACTACACAGACCACTGCACTACACCTGTACTACACAGACCACTGCACTACACCTGTACTACACAGACCACTGCACTACACCTGTACGGCACAGACCACTGCACTACAACTGTACTACACAGACCACTGCACTACACCTGTACTACACAGACCACTGCATTACACCTGTACTACACAGACCACTGCACTACACCTGTACTACACCTGTACTACACAGACCACTGCACTACACCTGTACTACACAGACCACTGCACTACACCTGTACTACACAGACCACTGCACTACACCTGTACGGCACAGACCACTGCACTACACCTGTACTACACAGACCACTGTACTACACCTGTACTACACAGACCACTGCACTACACAGACCACTGTACTACACAAACCACTCTACTACACCTGTACTACACAGACCACTGCATTACACCTGTACTACACAGACCACTGCACTACACCTGTAAGGCACAGACCACTGCACTACACCTGTACTACACAGACCACTGTACTACACAAACCACTGCACTACACCTGTACTACACAGACCACTGTACTACACAAACCACTGCACTACACCTGTACTACACAGACCACTGCACTACACCTGTACGGCACAGACCACTGCACTACACCTGTACTACACAGACCACTGTACTACACCTGTACTACACAGACCACTGCACTACACCTGTACTACACAGACCACTGCACTACACCTGTACTACACAGACCACTGCACTACACCTGTACTACACAGACCACTGCACTACACCTGTACTACACAGACCACTGCACTACACCTGTACTACACAGACCACTGCACTACACCTGTACTGCACAGACCACTGCACTACACCTGTACTACACAGACCACTGCACTACACCTGTACTACACAGACCACTGCACTACACCTGTACTACACCTGTACTACACAGACCACTGCACTACACCTGTACTACACAGACCACTGCACTACACCTGTACTACACAGACCACTGCACTACACCTGTACGGCACAGACCACTGCACTACACCTGTACTACACAGACCACTGTACTACACCTGTACTACACAGACCACTGCACTACACAGACCACTGTACTACACAAACCACTCTACTACACCTGTACTACACAGACCACTGCATTACACCTGTACTACACAGACCACTGCACTACACCTGTAAGGCACAGACCACTGCACTACACCTGTACTACACAGACCACTGTACTACACAAACCACTACACTACACCTGTACTACACAGACCACTGTACTACACAAACCACTGCACTACACCTGTACTACACAGACCACTGCACTACACCTGTACGGCACAGACCACTGCACTACACCTGTACTACACAGACCACTGTACTACACCTGTACTACACAGACCACTGCACTACACCTGTACTACACAGACCACTGTACTACACAAACCACTGCACTACACCTGTACTACACAGACCACTGCACTACACCTGTACTACACAGACCACTGCACTACACCTGTACTACACAGACCACTGCACTACACCTGTACGGCACAGACCACTGCACTACAACTGTACTACACAGACCACTGCACTACACCTGTACTACACAGACCACTGCATTACACCTGTACTACACAGACCACTGCACTACACCTGTACTACACCTGTACTACACAGACCACTGCACTACACCTGTACTACACAGACCACTGCACTACACCTGTACTACACAGACCACTGCACTACACCTGTACGGCACAGACCACTGTACTACACCTGTACTACACAGACCACTGCACTACACCTGTACTACACAGACCACTGCACTACACCTGTACTACACAGACCACTGCACTACACCTGTACGGCACAGACCACTGCACTACACCTGTACGGCACAGACCACTGCACTACACCTGTACTACACAGACCACTGCACTACACCTGTACTACACAGACCACTGCACTACACAGACCACTGCGCTACACCGGTACTACACAGACCACTGCACTACACCTGTACTACACAGACCACTGCACTACACCTGTACTACACAGACCACTGCACTACACCTGTACTACACAGATCACTGCACTACACCTGTACTACACAGACCACTGCACTACACCTGTACTACACAGACCACTGCACTACACCTGTACGGCACAGACCACTGCACTACACCTGTACTACACAGACCACTGCACTACACCTGTACTACACAGACCACTGCACTACACCTGTACTACACAGACCACTGCACTACACCTGTACTACACAGACCACTGCACTACACCTTTACTGCACAGACCACTGCACTACACCTGTACTGCACAGACCACTGCACTACACCTTTACTGCACAGACCACTGCGCTACACCTGTACTGCACAGACCACTGCACTACACATGTACTACACAGACCACTGCACTACACCTGTACTACACAGACCACTGTACTACACCTGTACTACACAGACCACTGCACTACACCTGTACTACACAGACCACTGCACTACACCTGTACTACACAGACCACTGCACTACACCTGTACTACACAGACCACTGCACTACACCTGTACTACACAGACCACTGCATTACACCTGTACTACACAGACCACTGCACTACACCTGTACTACACAGACCACTGCACTACACCTGTACTACACAGACCACTGCACTACACCTGTACTACACAGACCACTGCATTACACCTGTACTACACAGACCACTGCACTACACCTGTACTACACAGACCACTGCACTACACCTGTACTACACAGACCACTGCACTACACCTGTACTACACAGACCACTGCACTACACCTGTACTACACAGACCACTGCACTACACCTGTACTACACAGACCACTGTACAGTGATAAACAGGAGTTCTGCTGTGGGTTATAGTATGAGCAGAATTTGATTGATGATCAGCACAAGTAAATGTTTATGTAAATTTATGGTATTCAGTTTAAAATGATAATTCTAGCTCACAGTAATTAAAAACATCCAGTTCCACATCCCTGAAGTATGGCATGCAGAAAGGGGAAAAGAGGAAAAGAAGGACTGCACAATCGTCCAGCAGGCGGCGCTCCACACTAAGACCAGCAGGAGTCCTTGAGCTCTGGGTTATCTGTGTTAATCTGAGTCCAGGGTGTGTGTGATGGATGTTAATACACTCAGTCCAGGGTGTGTGTGATGGATGTTACCCCTGCCTCAGCGGTGGATGTGCACGAGTGTGTAAGACTGCACAGTGAGAAACAGCCACAGTGCTCCGTCTGTAAACACTATTATGGGATGAGAAGGTGTGGGCAGAAATACCGAAGTCTGAAGGCTGAACCTAAAGAAAGCAACAGTGTGTGTGTGTGTGTGTGTGTGTGTGTGTGTGTGTGTGTGTGTGTCACTGAGCGGCTCCAGATTCCCAGATTCCTTCAGCATGACAGAATTCCTCACATTCCTCAGGGACAGATGATAAACACAGGAAACAGCAACCCTCCATCCTACAGCGCGCACGCACACACACACACACACACACACACACACACACACACATACATACACACACACACGGCCTGGGTGTCAAACAGCAGAGCTTATCCTTCTGCGGATTCAGTTCATTTAACACACACACACACACACACACACACACGAGCAGTGTGTAATGTTGGACACCTTCTGCACTCAGCTGAAGATGATAATCATAACTGTGTGTTGATCATCAGTGAAGGGTCATGTGACACTGGAGACTGGAGGAATGATTTGATCACAGGATTAATGACACTTGACTATATTCAGTGTGTGTGTGTGTGTGTGTGTGTGTGTGTGTGTGTGTGTGTGTGTGTGTGTGTGTGTGTGTGTGTGTGTGTGTGTGTGTGTGTGTGTGTGTGTGTTCATCTGGAGTTATGGCCCTTACCCTGAACGCTTGCTCATCATCTGATGTTTAGCTCATGAACTTCAGTTTCTCTGATGAGCTGCAAAAGAACAGAAACCATCATCTTCATCACATTCCCACAGAAACCATCATCTTCATCCCATCCCCACAGAAACCATCATCTTCATCCCATCATCTTCATCACATTCCCACAGAAACCATCATCTTCATCCCATCCCCACAGAAATCATCATCTTCATCACATTCCCACAGAAACCATCATCTTCATCCCATCATCTTCATCACATTCCCACAGAAACCATCATCTTCATCACATCCCCACAGAAACCATCATCTTCATCCCATCATCTTCATCACATCCCCACAGAAACCATCATCTTCATCACATCCCCACAGAAACCATCATCTTCATCCCATCATCTTCATCACATCCCCACAGAAACCATCATCTTCATCCCATCATCTTCATCACATTCCCACAGAAACCATCATCTTCATCCCATCCCCACAGAAATCATCATCTTCATCCCATCCCCACAGAAACCATCATCTTCATCCCATCATCTTCATCACATTCCCACAGAAACCATCATCTTCATCACATCCCCACAGAAACCATCATCTTCATCCCATCATCTTCATCACATCCCCACAGAAACCATCATCTTCATCCCATCATCTTCATCACATCCCCACAGAAACCATCATCTTCATCCCATCATCTTCATCCCATCCCCACAGAAACCATCATCTTCATCACATTCCCACAGAAACCATCATCTTCATCCCATCCCCACAGAAACCATCATCTTCATCACATCCCCACAGAAACCATCATCTTCATCACATCCCCACAGAAACCATCATCTTCATCACATCCCCACAGAAACCATCATCTTCATCACATCCCCACAGAAACCATCATCTTCATCACATTCCCACTGAAACCATCATCTTCATCACATCCCCACAGAAACCATCATCTTCATCACATCCCCACAGAAACCATCATCTTCATCACATTCCCACAGAAACCATCATCTTCATCACATTCCCACAGAAACCATCATCTTCATCACATCCCCACAGAAACCATCATCTTCATCCCATCATCTTCATCACATTCCCACAGAAACCATCATCTTCATCACATCCCCACAGAAACCATCATCTTCATCACATTCCCACTGAAACCATCATCTTCATCACATCCCCACAGAAACCATCATCTTCATCACATTCCCACAGAAACCATCATCTTCATCACATTCCCACAGAAACCATCATCTTCATCACATTCCCACAGAAACCATCATCTTCATCACATTCCCACAGAAACCATCATCTTCATCCCATCATCTTCATCACATCCCCACAGAAACCATCATCTTCATCACATTCCCACAGAAACCATCATCTTCATCACATTCCCACAGAAACCATCATCTTCATCCCATCATCTTCATCCCATCATCTTCATCACATTCCCACAGAAACCATCATCTTCATCACATCCCCACAGAAACCATCATCTTCATCACATTCCCACAGAAACCATCATCTTCATCACATTCCCACAGAAACCATCATCTTCATCACATCCCCACAGAAACCATCATCTTCATCACATTCCCACAGAAACCATCATCTTCATCACATCCCCACAGAAACCATCATCTTCATCACATTCCCACTGAAACCATCATCTTCATCACATCCCCACAGAAACCATCATCTTCATCACATTCCCACAGAAACCATCATCTTCATCACATCCCCACAGAAACCATCATCTTCATCACATTCCCACAGAAACCATCATCTTCATCACATCCCCACAGAAACCATCATCTTCATCACATTCCCACAGAAACCATCATCTTCATCACATTCCCACAGAAACCATCATCTTCATCACATTCCCACTGAAACCATCATCTTCATCACATTCCCACAGAAACCATCATCTTCATCACATTCCCACAGAAACCATCATCTTCATCACATTCCCACAGAAACCATCATCTTCATCACATTCCCACAGAAACCATCACATCCCCACAGAAACCATCATCTTCATCACATTCCCACAGAAACCATAATCTTCATCACATTCCCACAGAAACCATCATCTTCATCACATTCCCACTGAAACCATCATCTTCATCACATTCCCACAGAAACCATCATCTTCATCACATTCCCACAGAAACCATCATCTTCATCACATCCCCACAGAAACCATCATCTTCATCACATCCCCACAGAAACCATCATCTTCATCACATTCCCACAGAAACCATCATCTTCATCACATTCCCACAGAAACCATCATCTTCATCACATTCCCACTGAAACCATCATCTTCATCACATTCCCACAGAAACCATCATCTTCATCACATCCCCACAGAAACCATCATCTTCATCACATCCCCACAGAAACCATCATCTTCATCACATTCCCACAGAAACCATCATCTTCATCACATTCCCACAGAAACCATCATCTTCATCACATTCCCACAGAAACCATCATCTTCATCACATCCCCACAGAAACCATCATCTTCATCACATTCCCACAGAAACCATCATCTTCATCACATCCCCACAGAAAACATCATCTTCATCACATTCCCACAGAAACCATCATCTTCATCACATTCCCACAGAAACCATCATCTTCATCACATCCCCACAGAAACCATCATCTTCATCACATCCCCACAGAAACCATCATCTTCATCACATCCCCACAGAAACCATCATCTTCATCACATTCCCACTGAAACCATCATCTTCATCACATTCCCACAGAAACCATCATCTTCATCACATTCCCACAGAAACCATCATCTTCATCACATTCCCACAGAAACCATCATCTTCATCACATTCCCACAGAAACCATCATCTTCATCACATTCCCACAGAAACCATCATCTTCATCACATTCCCACAGAAACCATCATCTTCATCACATTCCCACAGAAACCATCATCTTCATCCCATCCCCACAGAAACCATCATCTTCATCCCATCATCTTCATCACATCCCCACAGAAACCATCATCTTCATCACATTCCCACAGAAACCATCATCTTCATCACATTCCCACTGAAACCATCATCTTCATCACATTCCCACAGAAACCATCATCTTCATCACATTCCCACTGAAACCATCATCTTCATCACATTCCCACAGAAACCATCATCTTCATCACATTCCCACAGAAACCATCATCTTCATCACATTCCCACAGAAACCATCATCTTCATCACATTCCCACAGAAACCATCACATTCCCACAGAAACCATCATCTTCATCACATTCCCACAGAAACCATCATCTTCATCACATTCCCACTGAAACCATCATCTTCATCACATTCCCACAGAAACCATCATCTTCATCACATTCCCACTGAAACCATCATCTTCATCACATTCCCACAGAAACCATCATCTTCATCACATCCCCACAGAAACCATCATCTTCATCACATTCCCACAGAAACCATCATCTTCATCACATTCCCACTGAAACCATCATCTTCATCACATTCCCACAGAAACCATCATCTTCATCACATTCCCACAGAAACCATCATCTTCATCACATCCCCACAGAAACCATCATCTTCATCACATTCCCACTGAAACCATCATCTTCATCACATTCCCACTGAAACCATCATCTTCATCACATTCCCACTGAAACCATCATCTTCATCACATTCCCACAGAAACCATCATCTTCATCACATTCCCACAGAAACCATCATCTTCATCACATCCCCACAGAAACCATCATCTTCATCACATTCCCACAGAAACCATCATCTTCATCACATTCCCACTGAAACCATCATCTTCATCACATTCCCACAGAAACCATCATCTTCATCACATTCCCACAGAAACCATCATCTTCATCACATTCCCACTGAAACCATCATCTTCATCACATTCCCACAGAAACCATCATCTTCATCACATTCCCACTGAAACCATCATCTTCATCACATTCCCACAGAAACCATCATCTTCATCACATTCCCACAGAAACCATCATCTTCATCACATTCCCACAGAAACCATCACATTCCCACAGAAACCATCATCTTCATCACATTCCCACAGAAACCATCATCTTCATCACATTCCCACTGAAACCATCATCTTCATCACATTCCCACAGAAACCATCATCTTCATCACATTCCCACTGAAACCATCATCTTCATCACATTCCCACAGAAACCATCATCTTCATCACATCCCCACAGAAACCATCATCTTCATCACATTCCCACAGAAACCATCATCTTCATCACATTCCCACAGAAACCATCATCTTCATCACATTCCCACTGAAACCATCATCTTCATCACATTCCCACTGAAACCATCATCTTCATCACATTCCCACAGAAACCATCATCTTCATCACATTCCCACAGAAACCATCATCTTCATCACATCCCCACAGAAACCATCATCTTCATCACATTCCCACAGAAACCATCATCTTCATCACATTCCCACTGAAACCATCATCTTCATCACATTCCCACAGAAACCATCATCTTCATCACATTCCCACTGAAACCATCATCTTCATCACATTCCCACTGAAACCATCATCTTCATCACATTCCCACAGAAACCATCATCTTCATCACATTCCCACAGAAACCATCATCTTCATCACATTCCCACAGAAACCATCATCTTCATCACATTCCCACAGAAACCATCATCTTCATCACATTCCCACAGAAACCATCATCTTCATCACATCCCCACAGAAACCATCATCTTCATCACATTCCCACAGAAACCATCATCTTCATCACATTCCCACAGAAACCATCATCTTCATCACATCCCCACAGAAACCATCATCTTCATCACATTCCCACAGAAACCATCATCTTCGTCACATTCCCACAGAAACCATCATCTTCATCACATTCCCACAGAAACCATCATCTTCATCACATCCCCACAGAAACCATCATCTTCATCACATCCCCACTGAAACCATCATCTTCATCACAGCTCGATCATCACACATGAGTTCTGATGAACTCTGAGATTCGCTGTTTCTTTGTTTGCAGCAACTTTGAAACTACATCAAACGACGACAAACAAGTGGAAACAGTGTGTGTGTGTGTGTGTGTGTGAGAGAGAGAGATATTGTGTCACCTCATGACTTTAGATGATCCAGAGCGGAGTCGGGATTTTCTCAAAATGGCAGAATATCTGGAGCGGACGCGACTCCAGCACAACATCCCGACGGGAAGCGGATCCGCGCAGGCGCTTTAATATTCATACAGCGAGCGTCGCCATTGGACGGACACCCATCAACGTCACGAGGCTCTCATTAATATTCAACAGAGAAGACTTCAGCATCGCGTCAACATTATATATATATTCTGTTTGTTTTTTATTATTAACTATAACAAGACATCCAAAGAGATAACACAACTAAAAGAAAATGGGTTTATTTTTGGGCGAATATTCTTCTTATTTAGGTTAAGAGTGACGCCATAATGAGCTGATTATTATTCTGTCTCTCTATTCACAGGTGAGTTTATAATCTTATTTAATATCTGGAAAGTTTGAATTGCTTTTTTGTTTCTTTTTAAATGTACATGGGAATCTGCAAAACGTTTTAATTCAGAGCGAAATACAATAACATTAGGAACATACATTTAGACTTCACAGCATCTCTTCTGTCAGATCATCAAGAGATGAAAACTAATAAACATCCAAAAAACAAACGAGTCTGATTCATTTTCAGATCCACAACAAGAACATTCTGGTTGAATATCCATAAACGCAGATAAAAATAACTTCCAGAGGAAAACTTGTGAAGGATTTTAAAGAGCATATTAATCTTATTTGGTATAGGCGTGGATTTCGGGGGGGACGCGTACCCACCAGATTTCGGCATGAGTCCTTTTGCACCCACCACTTTTCTTTTTTTTTTTAAACCAATTTTACGGTGAAGCATTGCAGCCACAAACATATTATTTTTTCCACTCAATTGTGTCGTAATAACGAGATCTTTTGTCGTAAAAACGTTGGAAAAGCAGAAGCTCCGTAAAGCAGGCTCTTCCTGTATCAGTGGCAGTGCCCACAGCACGAGAGTGTTGTAATGTATTGATGTGGCCTACAGCTCTTAACAGCCGTGGGCAGCAGTGCCATGGGCCGCTCATGATTAGCGTAATGACGGACCCGGTGCAGCCACAGATATCAGAACTATCTATAGGCCGACTGTAATTAAGACATTCAAGAAATGTATTAAAAAGAAAGACGCTTTCAGCCTTACTTAAAGTAGAGCCTACATTTCTGCCCGAGCCCGACGGGCCCCGACTTTTTTACGCCCCTAGGGCCGGGCTTCGGGACAATTCTCCAGTCATAGCCTGCCTCAGACGCGGGCCGGGCTTCGGGCCTTTTTAGGCTATGGGACGGCGCTATGCAACACGCATCGCCGCAAATGAGTAAAGCAAGCCAACACGCAAACTGCCACAAGTGAAGCTGAAGATAAGCTCAGATGCTCAAAAGCACACTCATCTTCATTAACACTAATGAGACTAAAGGCTCTTCCAGTGCTCAGGCCGCTCGTTCTCATAATGCGGTCTCTGATGATGAAATGAGCTGATGAATAAAATGCTCATATCTGTTGCTTTCATTGACATGAACTCTGTTAAATGTGCATATAGCACGGGAATCAAAGATCGGATTTATATTCATTTCGTGGAGAGGTGTAAGGCAAGACAACCTGCATGTTTATTAATTATTTATTTAGATTGTGTAGCCGTTTCGTTTGCGCGCGCCGTTGTGATCTGCCTGCCTCATCTTGACAAAAATGCCTTTTTACTGTGATGGTGGTGATAGAGGCTAAACGATTAAACGACGCTTTAAGTGTTTATATGGATTTAATAAGTCAAGTGTTGATTTGAGAGGCTAAAGCGTTGGGTTAACTCACTGTCAGCCGCTGGCCGCTTGCTCGTCACTTTAAAACGCAAAAACTTTACTTTAACAAACAAAAAAATGCTTCAAACATTTTTCTAAATTAACTTAATAAAGAAACAAAACGAAATTTAACTACTTTGACATTAAAAACTAAACTGAACTATTTTAATGGCTGCAGCTAATGTGTGATAGGGAGGAAAAACACACGGGCTCCAGTGGGACTCTGATGACGAAGTGGTAAAAAAAATTGCAAAAATGAAAAATATTAAAGAATTCGCGGGCGCTTTCGTCGGCATGAGTAAGATAGGCTATAAGACCCGCAATATGTCTGTCAGCTGACATTTTTATTTATTTCCATTAGTAAGCTACAGGACATAGCCTTTCAAAACATGACCTGCGCGAAAGAGAGAAAAACAAATGCATCATGTACCAGCACTTCTGAAAATGCACTTCTGATGCGTCTCTGTCCCCAGCACATCTCACACCACACTGACGCCCATGATTACAAAGTGTTTATGAGCAGACATATATACCCAAACATATAAACCATAGCACAACTGCTTTAGGAGCAATAGAGATGAATATTATTCCATGTTTTATTTAATAAATCAGCTCCACCTGTCATTGATCGAGGAGTTTGTTCCTTTAGTGAATGTGATGTAAGGAGGATTTAATAAGATTAGGTCATACACCATTCATTATCCTCTATACGAGTTATATTAATATTATTTTCCTTTATGAATTTTTCATAACTAATCAGATTTCCGCAGGAAAAATTTGTTTAAATAAAGATTATATATTTTTCAAAACATACTTTGTTAAATATGGTCCTATTTTTATTCAATATTATTCCATACAATACATTTATGCGGTGAAGAATGATCCTGAATCCAGTCCCTGCTCACGTTACAGTTAAAGTTACAGCTCAAGCCAAAGCTTAAACTCCAAACGGCAGATAATGAAGCGCTGGGATCGTTTCCTCCCATCGTTTGAGCCGGCTGAGAGTTGTGAAATCAATCAAATCCACGTAGTCCCAATGTTTTCCTTTTAATGCATTCAGTCTTAGTTTTCCAAATAAATTTGAACAAAAGAGAGTCGGCTGAAGATGCTGTTCCACATATGATGATAAGAGTAACCCATCCTTCAGAGCAATGTCCGTCCTTCTGGTCCGGTCCTCTGAAGCCATCCGCTGATTTAGACTTTAGGGGTAAAATCGCCGATTGGTTAATTGTTATTCTGAGATATCTCTCAGACTGTTTGACCTTAACTCCAGTCATGAACAGTTCCTATTTCCCTTTAGTCTTTGTTGATTAAGCCTGAAGCATTGGAAAAACGTTCCAAAACGCTCAAAACCTGGTTTCATCTTTAAGAAAAACACTTGTGTCATCTGCTATCTTCAGCATTGATGCAGTTTACAGTATAAAGACTCAATAATTCTGCTGCAATCAAAAGTAAAATAAAAGAGGGGGAATTGGGCAAAAGGTTTAGCGGTCAGAGAAACGCTGCTGTTTATACCTGTGCACATAGTTCTGAACATATTACATATGAATCCACAGCTGTATACAGTGAGGAAAATAAGTATTTGAACACCTGCTATTCTGCAAGTTCTCCCACTTAGAAATCATGGAGGGTCTGAAATTGTCATCGTAGGTGCATGTTCACTGTGAGAGACATAATCTAAAAAAAAATCCAGAAATCACAATGTATGATTTTTTAACTATTTATTTGTATGATACAGCTGCAAATAAGTATTTGAACACCTGAGAAACTCAATGTTAATATTTGTTAATATTTGGACATGTCCGCCGAGATGTGGATCCCCAGGAACTTGAAACAGCCATTCCATTGATGTGGATGGTGTCGTGTGTGCCTCTTGACTCCTTCCTGAAGTCCACGATGAGCTCCTTCGTTTTGGTGGTGTTGAGGAGCAGGTTATTATCAGTGCACCATGTGGCCAGGTGCTGGATCTCCTCCCTGTAGGCAGTCTCATCGTTGTTGCTGATGAGACCAATCACCGTAGTGTCGTCCGCAAACTTGACGATGGAATTAGATCCATACACAGGCTTGCAGTCGGAGGTGAAGAGGGAGTAGAGAAACGGACTTAGCACACAGCCCTGTGGTACACCAGTGTTGAGTGTGATGGACGTGGAGCAGGTGGATCCTGATCGAACATTCTGGGGTCTGTCAGTTAGGAAGTCCAAAATCCAGTTACACATTGAAGTGTTGATGCCCAGGTCTCCAAGTTTGGCAATTAACTTGGATGGGATGACAGTGTTGAATGCTGAGCTGAAGTCAACAAACAGCATGCGTGCATAAGTGTTCTTAATGTCCAGATGGGTGAGCACAGAGTGCAGTGCCATGGAAACTGCATCCTCTGTGCTCCTATTGCTGCGGTAGGCAAACTGGTGTGAGTCCAATGTGGATGGTAGAGAGTCTTTTAGGTGTTCCAGGACCAGCCGCTCAAAGCACTTCATAACGATGGGTGTGAGTGCTACAGGGCGGTAGTCATTAGGGCACCTCGGGCTAGAGTGTTTCGGCACTGGCACAATGGAAGTGCGTTTAAAGCATGTTGGTACAGCTGCTTGGGCGAGAGACAGGTTGAAAATGTCTGTAAAAACTCCAGCGAGCTGCTCCGCACATGCCCTGAGCACACGTCCAGGGATGTTGTCTGGTCCAGCAGCCTTGTGCGCGCTGATCCGGCTCAGTGCCTTACAGACATCTGTGGAGGAGAGTGTGATTGGTGGGTGGTCAGCTGAGGGTTTGAGCTTGGTGGCAGTTTCTCTGTTGTCTCTTTCAAAGCGAGCATAAAAGTAATTTAGCTCGTTCAGGAAGTTGACATCAGTGGCTGCGGGGGTGGAGTGGGTGGGTTTATAATCACTGATGGCCTGAATGCCCTGCCAAATGCGTCGAGGGTCAGAGTTGGAAAAGTGTCCCTCTATCTTTAGCTTGTAGCAGTGCTTGGCCTTTTTGATGCCCCTCTTCAGGTTTGCTCTGGATGCGCTGTAGGCTTGTGCATCACCTGATCTGAAGGCAGTGTTGCGTGACTTCAGCAGGAGTCGCACTTCCCTGTTCATCCAAGGCTTCTGATTTGGGTATGTGGTGATCTGTTTCTGGGTTGTAACACTGTCAATGGTGGTATTGATATGATCCAATACAGAGGAGGTGTAGGAGTCAATGTCCGTGTGAGCGCCACTGGTGGCCTGAGAAGCAAACATACTCCAGTCTGTGTGTAGAAACCTTTCCTGGAGTGTGGAATCTGCCCCCGCAGGCCACACCTTGATGGTCTTCACTGATGGCTTCACACGGTTGATGAGGGGTGCATATTTGGGGGTGAGAAACAAAGAAAGGTGATCTGACTGTCCCAGGTGGGGGAGGGGTGTTGCAACGTAAGCTCCGGCCATGTTTGTGTAAACATGATCTAAGGTTTTGTTTCCTCTGGTGTGGCAGGAAACATGCTGGTGAAACTTGGGTAGCACTGACTTTAAGTTTGAGTGATTAAAGTCACCTGCAACAATAAGCGCAGCTTCCGGGTGATCAGTCTGTTGTTTACTGATGGCTGCGTGAAGTTCTTTCATAGCAAGCTTAGCATCAGCATCCGGAGGAATATAAGCTGCAGTGATAATGGTGGAAGTGAACTCCCGCGGGAGATAAAACGGTCTACATTTAACCATGAGAAACTCAAGGTTAGCTGAACAATGACTCGCAACAATAGCAGAGTTTGTGCACCAAGCTTTGTTAATGGAAATGCACAATCCACCCCCTCTGCCCTTCCCGGAGCCATCTAATGTTCTATCTGCCCGGAGTGTGTGGCGTCCCGCTAGCTCAATAGCGGTGTCCGGTATTCCGCTGTTTAACCAGGTTTCCGTGAAGATTAGGACGTTACAGTTCAAAAGTTTCTTGCTGTGTGTGATGCTGAGTCGAATTTCCTCCATTTTGTTCACTAGCGATCGTACATTAGCAAGGAAAATGCTGGGTAAAGAGAGCCGGTGTGGTGTTAGCATTAGCTTAGCACGCGTTCCTCCGCACTTCCCCCGCCTTTGTTTACGATCACGCCGCCGCCTGCGTGCACTTCCGCCCGGCCGGGTAGAGCGCACAGCCTCGGGTGTCCTAGCGATCTCAGGAAGGAGTCGAAGATTGTCCATAAAACTGTCGGAAATTCGCAAACCAATATCCAAAAGCTCAGCGCGGGTGTACGATGTAAAGGCACAACTGTTCTGCACGAACAGACCCGAGATGAGCAAGAGAAATACCGCAAAATTGCAGAATCTGGAGAGACGCTGAGCCTCGCGATCTACTCGCGCCGCCATCTTAGGTTGAAAAATAATAATGATACAACTATAGTTTTTCTGAATTGGCTGGAAAAGGAAGCCCAAATAAACACTTACACAAATAAACACTTACACAAATAAACACGTACACCAATAAACACGTACACCAATAAACACGTACACCAATAAACACGTACACCAATAAACACGTACACCAATAAACACGTACACCAATAAACACGTACACCAATAAACACGTACACCAATAAACACGTACACCAATAAACACGTACACCAATAAACACGTACACCAATAAACACGTACACCAATAAACACGTACACCAATAAACACGTACACAAATAAACACTTACACAAATAAACACGTACACAAATAAACACATACACAAATAAACACTTACACAAATAAACACTTACACAAATAAACACGTACACAAATAAACACGTACACAAATAAACACGTACACAAATAAACACGTACACAAATAAACACGTACACAAATAAACACGTACACAAATAAACACGTACACAAATAAACACTTACACAAATAAACACTTACACAAATAAACACGTACACAAATAAACACGTACACAAATAAACACTTACACAAATAAACACTTACACAAATAAACACTTACACAAATAAACACTTACACAAATAAACACTTACACAAATAAACACGTACACAAATAAACACGTACACAAATAAACACGAACACAAATAAACACGTACACAAATAAACACTTACACAAATAAACACTTACACAAATAAACACTTACACAAATAAACACTTACACAAATAAACACGTACACAAATAAACACGTACACAAATAAACACTTACACAAATAAACACTTACACAAATAAACACTTACACAAATAAACACTTACACAAATAAACACGAACACAAATAAACACGAACACAAATAAACACGTACACAAATAAACACGTACACAAATAAACACTTACACAAATAAACACTTACACAAATAAACACTTACACAAATAAACACGTACACAAATAAACACGTACACAAATAAACACGTACACAAATAAACACTTACACAAATAAACACTTACACAAATAAACACTTACACAAATAAACACGTACACAAATAAACACGTACACAAATAAACACGTACACAAATAAACACGTACACAAATAAACACGTACACAAATAAACACTTACACAAATAAACACTTACACAAATAAACACTTACACAAATAAACACGTACACAAATAAACACTTACACAAATAAACACTTACACAAATAAACACTTACACAAATAAACACGTACACAAATAAACACGTACTTAAACTTGAAAACAGCCGCATCTCCGCTTTCCTCCATTTTCAAATATAACGACAACTCCTCTCTCCCGTGGCATCATGGGATAGTAAAGTAGTTGGCCATCCGGGTACTGTTTTCCGCACACTATATAGTATGGAAGTATGGGATTCGGACGCAGCCTTGGATTTCTCCAGCACACTCAAGCCTCTCATGAACTCTCCTCCGCTCGTCTCCATTCTCCTGTAACGTTTGAAGGTTTTGAATGATTTTCATCAAGCGCTGCTTTCATTCTTTCCCTTACGAATGTGTGTTTTCTCTTTGCCATTCTTGACTGAAAAGCTTCGCCACTCATTTTTTAATAGTTCCCATTTTAAGGATGTAGATATATCAGTCATATCTTTATATGTTTTTATGATATCTTGTATTGCCACAATATACAAATGTTGGTCTAGATATGAACAATTCAACTTCCAATAGCCCGGATTTACACTGTTAGTGTTCAGCCTTCAGCCGGAGAGACCTCGCAGGAGATAGACCGTCTGAATCTAGACCGTCTGAATCTAGACCATCTGAATCTAGACCGGCTGAATCTAGACCATCTGAATCTAGACCGGCTGAATCTAGACCATCTGACCGTCTGAATCTAGACCGTCTGAATCTAGACCATCTGAATCTAGACCATCTGAATCTAGACCGTCTGAATCTAGATCGGCTGAATCTAGACCGTCTGAATCTAGACCGGCTGAATCTAGACCATCTGACCGTCTGAATCTAGACCGTCTGAATCTAGACCATCTGACCGT
This sequence comes from Romanogobio albipinnatus, assembly GCA_023566225.1. Classification (NCBI taxonomy): domain Eukaryota; kingdom Metazoa; phylum Chordata; class Actinopteri; order Cypriniformes; family Gobionidae; genus Romanogobio; species Romanogobio albipinnatus. The sequence continues at coordinate 38,063,046 of CM042258.1, forward strand.
CTGAATCTAGACCATCTGACCGTCTGAATCTAGAACGGCTGAATCTAGACCATCTGAATCTAGAACATCTGAATCTAGACCGTCTGAATCTAGATCGGCTGAATCTAGACCGTCTGAATCTAGACCGGCTGAATCTAGACCATCTGACCGTCTGAATCTAGACCGTCTGAATCTAGACCATCTGACCGTCTGAATCTAGACCATCTGACCGTCTGAATCTAGACCGGCTGAATCTAGACCAGCTGACCGTCTGAATCTAGACCGTCTGAATCTAGATCGGCTGACCATCTGAATCTAGACCGTCTGAATCTAGACCGTCTGAATCTAGACCATCTGACCGTCTGAATCTAGACCGGCTGAATCTAGACCAGCTGACCGTCTGAATCTAGACCGTCTGAATCTAGACCGTCTGAATCTAGACCGTCTGAATCTAGACCGGCTGACCATCTGAATCTAGACCGTCTGAATCTAGACCGTCTGAATCTAGACAGTGTTTCCCCTAGAATTTTTTCCAGCAGCGGTGCTGTTACGTGCCGGAGGTTAGCCGCTCGTCGGGGGGTCCGGGGGCATGCACCTCCGGAAAAAAAAAAAAAAAAAACCTTAAACCATGACTTCTGGCAAGTTTTGTGGATAGAAATAGACATTTTGAACATTAAAATCCAAATTAAGCTTTTCATTAGTTTAAAAGGTGACTAGCTTATAGCCTATTTTACTTCAATAACCTGCAGGGACGTGCAGAAAGTTCCTAAGGGGCAAGGGCTCAAATGTAAGAAAGGGGCAATATCTAAAAAAAAAAAAAAAAATACTGGAAAAATGTGGATACTATTTTATGTTTTTGCAAAAAGTCTCATGCTTATCAAGCCTGCATTTATTTAATTAAAAATACCGGAAAAAACAGTAGCCTAATATTGTGAAATATTATTACATGATGTTTTTTTTACCTTACGTTTTTATTAATCGAATATATATATATATATATATATATATATATATATATATATATATATATATATATATATATATATATATATATATATATATATATATATATATATATATTGTTGTTTTGATTCACATTATGGCTCAATCGTCACCAGGTTTATTAGATGCTGCCCCTTTAACCGCCACATCCTCACACGCTTCTACAGCAGCACCATCGAGAGTCTGCTGACTGGCTGCATCACCACCTGGTACGGCAACAGTACCGCCCGCAGCCGCAAGGCCCTGCAAAGGGTAGTGCGCACGGCCAGCTGCATCATCGGAGGTGAGCTTCCCTCCCTCCAGGACATTTACGCCAGGCGGTGTGTGAAGAGAGCTCAGAGGATCATCAGAGACTCTAGCCACCCGAACCATGGGCTGCTCTCACTGCTGCCATCAGGCAGACGGTACCGCAGCATCAGAACACGCACCAGCCGACTCCAGAACAGCTTCTTCCCACAAGCAATTAGACTACTTAACTCCTGATCCATCAGGATCATAACACACACTGGACAGAATATCACTCAGCACAACCCAGTGTAGATACACACACATTATATACACATTTATTTATCATACAGCATCTATTGCACTTTGGATTTCAATTTTTCAATCTGTGAATAATATTTTATACTATACATTGTATATTATTATTATTATTATTATTATTATTATAGCGTAATGTATATTGTTTAGTGTATGTTTAGTGTATATTGTTTAAAGTATATGTATATTGTAAGTATGTGTATATTGGTTAAAGCTGTGAGAACTACACTCACATTGTGTAAATTATTTATTGTTTATTGTAGTGTATACTGTGCTGTGAGTAATTGTGGGCGCATCAGATGTGTAATCTGATGCTGCTTTAAATGTTGTACATGTCATGTCATGACTACTATGTTGCTCGGAACTGCACCTAAGAATTTCACCTGTGCACTTGTGCATATGTAGAGTGACAAATAAAGTGATTTGATTTGATTTGATGCGCGAGCATAGTTTATAATAGTTTTACCTCATATCTTCTTTTTTTAATCCTTGGAAGCGAAAATAAGATTAATATTACAGCCCTGTGATATTGTGAAAGTGTAAGCAGACTACATTTTTGTTTAGTTCTCAGGCCATCGTCAATCTCTCTCTCTCTCTCCTTTACAGTGTGTAAGTGAATGTCGTGATATTACTGATCATGTGAAGATTTTGCAGTGGCGCTGAAAATCCAGCGGCGGCGCTGCGCCGCTGTGAATACATTGTAGGGGAAACACTGCTAGACCATCTGACCGTCTGAATCTAGACCGGCTGAATCTAGACCAGCTGACCGTCTGAATCTAGACCGTCTGAATCTAGACCATCTGACCGTCTGAATCTAGACCATCTGACCGTCTGAATCTAGACTGTCTGAATCTAGACTGTCTGAATCTAGACCGTCTGACCGTCTGAATCTAGACTGTCTGAATCTAGACCGTCTGAATCTAGACCGTCTGAATCTAGACCGTCTGACCGTCTGAATCTAGACTGTCTGACTGTCTGAATCTAGACTGTCTGACCGTCTGAATCTAGACTGTCTGAATCTAGACCGTCTGACCGTCTGAATCTAGACTGTCTGAATCTAGACCGTCTGAATCTAGACCGTCTGAATCTAGACCGTCTGAATCTAGACCGTCTGAATCTAGACCGTCTGAATCTAGACCATCTGACCGTCTGAATCTAGACCGTCTGAATCTAGACCATCTGACCGTCTGAATCTAGACCGTCTGAATCTAGACCGTCTGAATCTAGACCGTCTGAATCTAGACCGTCTGAATCTAGACCGTCTGAATCTAGACCATCTGACCGTCTGAATCTAGACCGTCTGAATCTAGACCATCTGACCGTCTGAATCTAGACCGTCTGAATCTAGACCATCTGACCGTCTGAATCTAGACCGTCTGAATCTAGACCGTCTGAATCTAGACCGTGACAAGTTATTGCAGAACTCGGTTCTGATGGGGTTAATGATCAGTACTAATATCAGGAGCCTCTCTGAAATCACCAGTAATCTGAAAAGCTGAGGGGAAGTTTCTCTCCAACTCTAATATTTGACATGATAGTTCTCGTGTAGAGCTTATTTGCAGCAGAATTATTAAAGCATAAACATTTCCAAGCATAAAAAATACATCCCCAATCACAGTTACAACCCATCTTTCAATATGATAATGCCTGAGAAGGCTCTGCCCCAGTCCGGTTCTCAAACGGTTCTGCTCAGAACGCCGTCCCTCATGATGTGCCGAACGGAAGAACGATATGATATGAATCCGATCATATGAAGAGAGATATGAATCCGATCATATGAAGAGAGATATGAATCCGATCATATGAAGAGAGATATGAATCCGATCATATGAAGAGAGATATGAATCCAATCATATGAAGAGAGATATGAATCCGATCATATGAAGAGAGATATGAATCCGATCATATGAAGAGAGATATGAATCAGATCATATGGAGAGAGATATGAATCCGATCATATGAAGAGAGATATGAATCCGATCATATGAAGAGAGATATGAATCCGATCATATGAAGAGAGATATGAATCCGATCATATGAAGAGAGATATGAATCCGATCATATGAAGAGAGATATGAATCCGATCATATGAAGAGAGATATGAATCCGATCATATGAAGAGAGATATGAATCCGATCATATGAAGAGAGATATGAATCCGATCATATGAAGAGAGATATGAATCCGATCATATGAAGAGAGATATGAATCAGATCATATGAAGAGAGATATGAATCCGATCATATGAAGAGAGATATGAATCCGATCATATGAAGAGAGATATGAATCAGATCATATGAAGAGAGATATGAATCCGATCATATGGAGAGAGATATGAATCCGATCATATGGAGAGAGATATGAATCCGATCATATGAAGAGAGATATGAATCCGATCATATGAAGAGAGATATGAATCAGATCATATGAAGAGAGATATGAATCCGATCATATGAAGAGAGATATGAATCAGATCATATGAAGAGAGATATGAATCCGATCATATGAAGAGAGATATGAATCCGATCATATGAAGAGAGATATGAATCAGATCATATGAAGAGAGATATGAATCCGATCATATGAAGAGAGATATGAATCAGATCATATGAAGAGAGATATGAATCCGATCATATGGAGAGAGATATGAATCCGATCATATGGAGAGAGATATGAATCCGATCATATGAAGAGAGATATGAATCCGATCATATGAAGAGAGATATGAATCAGATCATATGAAGAGAGATATGAATCCGATCATATGAAGAGAGATATGAATCCGATCATATGAAGAGAGATATGAATCAGATCATATGAAGAGAGATATGAATCCGATCATATGAAGAGAGATATGAATCCGATCATATGAAGAGAGATATGAATCAGATCATATGAAGAGAGATATGAATCAGATCATATGAAGAGAGATATGAATCAGATCATATGAAGAGAGATATGAATCAGATCATATGAAGAGAGATATGAATCCGATCATATGAAGAGAGATATGAATCAGATCATATGAAGAGAGATATGAATCCGATCATATGAAGAGAGATATGAATCAGATCATATGAAGAGAGATATGAATCCGATCATATGAAGAGAGATATGAATCCGATCATATGAAGAGAGATATGAATCCGATCATATGAAGAGAGATATGAATCCGATCATATGAAGAGAGATACAGGGAGTGCAGAATTATTAGGCAAATGAGTATTTTGACCACATCATCCTCGTTATGTATGTTGTCTTACTCCAAGCTGTATAGGCTGGAAAGCCTACTACCAATTAAGCATATTAGGTGATGTGCATCTCTGTAATGAGAAGGGGTGTGGTCTAATGACATCAACACCCTATATCAGGTATGCATAATTATTAGGCAACTTCCTTTCCTTTGGCAAAATGGGTCAAAAGAAGGACTTGACAGGCTCAGAAAAGTCAAAAATAGTGAGATATATTGCAGAGGGATGCAGCAGTCTTAAAATAGCCAAGCTTCTGAAGCGTGATCATCGAACAATCAAGCGTTTCATTCAAAATAGTCAACAGGGTCGCAAGAAGCGTGTGGAAAAACCAAGGCGCAAAATAACTGCCCGTGAACTGAGAAAAGTCAAGCGTGCAGCTGCCAAGATGCCACTTGCCACCAGTTTGGCCATATTTCAGAGCTGCAACATCACTGGAGTGCCCAAAAGCACAAGGTGTGCAATACTCAGAGACATGGCCAAGGTAAGAAAGGCAGAAAGTCGACCACCACTGAACAAGACACACAAGCTGAAACGTCAAGACTGGGCCAAGAAATATCTCAAGACTGATTTTTCTAAGGTTTTATGGACTGATGAAATGAGAGTGAGTCTTGATGGGCCAGATGGATGGGCCCGTGGCTGGATTGGTAAAGGGCAGAGAGCTCCAGTCCGACTCAGACGCCAGCAAGGTGGAGGTGGAGTACTGGTTTGGGCTGGTATCATCAAAGATGAGCTTGTGGGGCCTTTTCGGGTTGAGGATGGAGTCAAGCTCAACTCCCAGTCCTACTGCCAGTTTCTGGAAGACACCTTCTTCAAGCAAGTGGTACAGGAAGAAGTCTGCATCCTTCAAGAAAAACATGATTTTCATGCAGGACAATGCTCCATCACACGCGTCCAAGTACTCCACAGCGTGGCTGGCAAGAAAGGGTATAAAAGAAGAAAATCTAATGATATGGCCTCCTTGTTCACCTGATCTGAACCCCATTGAGAACCTGTGGTCCATCATCAAATGTGCGATTTACAAGGAGGGAAAACAGTACACCTCTCTGAACAGTGTCTGGGAGGCTGTGGTTGCTGCTGCACGCAATGTTGATGGTGAACAGATCAAAACACTGACAGAATCCATGGATGGCAGGCTTTTGAGTGTCCTTGCAAAGAAAGGTGGCTATATTGGTCACTGATTTGTTTTTGTTTGGTTTTTGAATGTCAGAAATGTATATTTGTGAATGTTGAGATGTTATATTGGTTTCACTGGTAAAAATAAATAATTGAAATGGGTATAAATTTGTTTTTTGTTAAGTTGCCTAATAATTATGCACAGTAATAGTCACCTGCACACACAGATATCCCCCTAAAATAGCTAAAACTAAAAACTACTTCCAAAAATATTCAGCTTTGATATTAATGAGTTTTTTGTGTTCATTGACAACATGGTTGTTGTTTAATTATTAATGTTGTAAAATTAATCCTCAAAAATACAACTTGCCTAATAATTCTGCACTCCCTGTATGAATCCGATCATATGAAGAGAGATATGAATCCGATCATATGAAGAGAGATATGAATCCGATCATATGGAGAGAGATATGAATCCGATCATATGAAGAGAGATATGAATCCGATCATATGAAGAGAGATATGAATCCGATCATATGAAGAGAGATATGAATCCGATCATATGGAGAGAGATATGAATCCGATCATATGAAGAGAGATATGAATCAGATCATATGGAGAGAGATATGAATCCGATCATATGAAGAGAGATATGAATCAGATCATATGAAGAGAGATATGAATCCGATCATATGAAGAGAGATATGAATCAGATCATATGAAGAGAGATATGAATCCGATCATATGAAGAGAGATATGAATCCGATCATATGGAGAGAGATATGAATCCGATCATATGAAGAGAGATATGAATCCGATCATATGGAGAGAGATATGAATCCGATCATATGAAGAGAGATATGAATCCGATCATATGAAGAGAGATATGAATCAGATCATATGGAGAGAGATATGAATCAGATCATATGGAGAGAGATATGAATCCGATCATATGAAGAGAGATATGAATCAGATCATATGAAGAGAGATATGAATCCGATCATATGAAGAGAGATATGAATCCGATCATATGAAGAGAGATATGAATCCGATCATATGAAGAGAGATATGAATCCGATCATATGAAGAGAGATATGAATCAGATCATATGGAGAGAGATATGAATCCGATCATATGAAGAGAGATATGAATCCGATCATATGAAGAGAGATATGAATCCGATCATATGAAGAGAGATATGAATCCGATCATATGAAGAGAGATATGAATCCGATCATATGAAGAGAGATATGAATCAGATCATATGAAGAGAGATATGAATCCGATCATATGAAGAGAGATATGAATCCGATCATATGAAGAGAGATATGAATCCGATCATATGAAGAGAGATATGAATCCGATCATATGGAGAGAGATATGAATCCGATCATATGAAGAGAGATATGAATCCGATCATATGGAGAGAGATATGAATCCGATCATATGAAGAGAGATATGAATCAGATCATATGAAGAGAGATATGAATCAGATCATATGAAGAGAGATATGAATCCGATCATATGAAGAGAGATATGAATCCGATCATATGAAGAGAGATATGAATCCGATCATATGAAGAGAGATATGAATCAGATCATATGAAGAGAGATATGAATCAGATCATATGGAGAGAGATATGAATCCGATCATATGAAGAGAGATATGAATCAGTGTTCAGTGATATTATTCACATCAGACTCGACTTCACTGCTGATGACATCATGAACTGGACACGAGAGATGTAATGAGTGCATAAAATCATCACAGGTTTATTTCTTGAGGAAAAGCAGAATCAGTGTTTATCACAGGAAGCCTTTACATCATTTCATCATTTCATCATTATACTGGGATATGACATCACATGATCAAACACACACCTCTGCAGAATCACATCAGGCTTCAGGTGTGTGAGTGTGTGTGTGTGCGTGCGTGCGTGCGTGCGTGCGTGAGTGTGTGTGTGTGCGTGCGTGCGTGAGTGTGTGTGTGTGTGTGCGTGCATGCGTGTGTAAGTGTGTGTGTGTGTGCGTGCGTGCGTGAGTGAGTGTGTGAGTGAGTGTGTGTGTGTGTGAGTGAGTGAGTGAGTGTGTGTGTGTGTGTGTGTGTGTGTGTGTGTGTGTGCGCGCGCGTGTGTGTGTGTTCCTCAGCTCTTCCGGTCACGTGTCAGGCGCAGGCGTGTTCGGCCGTTGCTGTGGCGTCTGTCCGTTATCGGCCCTTGTTCTTCTTTGAGTTTCCCTGTAAGAGTCCAGCAGACGAAAGCTCAGGGTCTCGTTCAGAACATCATCACACATTTATCAGACTCAGTGTGGGGTCAGACTCAGTGTTGATCAGACTCAGTGTGGGGTCAGACTCAGTGTTGATCAGACTCAGTGTGGGGTCAGACTCAGTGTTGATCAGACTCAGTGTGGGGTCAGACTCAGTGTGGGGTCAGACTCAGTGTTGATCAGACTCAGTGTGGGGTCAGACTCAGTGTTGATCAGACTCAGTGTGGGGTCAGACTCAGTGTTGATCAGACTCAGTGTGGGGTCAGACTCAGTGTTGATCAGACTCAGTGTGGGGTCAGACTCAGTGTTGGTCAGATTCAGTGTGGGGTCAGACTCAGTGTTGATCAGACTCAGTGTTGATCAGACTCAGTGTGGGGTCAGACTCAGTGTTGATCAGACTCAGTGTGGGGTCAGACTCAGTGTTGATCAGACTCAGTGTGGGGTCAGACTCAGTGTTGATCAGACTCAGTGTGGGGTCAGACTCAGTGTTGATCAGACTCAGTGTTGATCAGACTCAGTGTGGGGTCAGACTCAGTGTTGATCAGACTCAGTGTGGGGTCAGGCTCAGTGTTGATCAGACTCAGTGTGGGGTCAGACTCAGTGTGGGGTCAGACTCAGTGTTGATCAGACTCAGTGTGGGGTCAGACTCAGTGTTGATCAGACTCAGTGTGGGGTCAGACTCAGTGTGGGGTCAGGCTCAGTGTTGATCAGGCTCAGTGTGGGGTCAGGCTCAGTGTTGATCAGACTCAGTGTGGGGTCAGACTCAGTGTGGGGTCAGACTCAGTGTTGATCAGACTCAGTGTGGGGTCAGACTCAGTGTGGGGTCAGACTCAGTGTTGATCAGACTCAGTGTGGGGTCAGACTCAGTGTTGATCAGACTCAGTGTTGATCAGACTCAGTGTGGGGTCAGACTCAGTGTTGATCAGACTCAGTGTGGGGCCAGACTCAGTGTGGGGTCAGACTCAGTGTGGGGTCAGACTCAGTGTGGGGTCAGACTCAGTGTGGGGTCAGACTCAGTGTTGATCAGACTCAGTGTGGGGTCAGACTCAGTGTTGATCAGACTCAGTGTGGGGCCAGACTCAGTGTGGGGTCAGACTCAGTGTGGGGTCAGACTCAGTGTTGATCAGACTCAGTGTGGGGTCAGACTCAGTGTTGATCAGACTCAGTGTGGGGTCAGGCTCAGTGTTGATCAGGCTCAGTGTGGGGTCAGGCTCAGTGTTGATCAGACTCAGTGTGGGGTCAGACTCAGTGTTGGTCAGACTCAGTGTTGATCAGACTCAGTGTGGGGTCAGACTCAGTGTTGATCAGATTCAGTGTGGGGTCAGACTCAGTGTGGGGTCAGACTCAGTGTTGATCAGATTCAGTGTGGGGTCAGACTCAGTGTTGATCAGACTCAGTGTGGGGTCAGACTCAGTGTTGGTCAGACTCAGTGTTGATCAGACTCAGTGTGGGGTCAGATTCAGTGTGGGGTCAGACTCAGTGTGGGGTCAGACTCAGTGTTGATCAGACTCAGTGTTGATCAGATTCAGTGTGGGGTCAGACTCAGTGTGGGGTCAGACTCAGTGTTGGTCAGGCTCAGTGTTGATCAGGCTCAGTGTGGGGTCAGACTCAGTGTTGATCAGACTCAGTGTGGGGTCAGACTCAGTGTGGGGTCAGACTCAGTGTGGGGTCAGACTCAGTGTTGATCAGACTCAGTGTTGATCAGATTCAGTGTGGGGTCAGACTCAGTGTGGGGTCAGACTCAGTGTTGATCAGATTCAGTGTGGGGTCAGACTCAGTGTTGATCAGACTCAGTGTGGGGTCAGACTCAGTGTTGGTCAGACTCAGTGTTGATCAGACTCAGTGTGGGGTCAGACTCAGTGTGGGGTCAGATTCAGTGTGGGGTCAGACTCAGTGTGGGGTCAGACTCAGTGTTGATCAGACTCAGTGTTGATCAGATTCAGTGTGGGGTCAGACTCAGTGTGGGGTCAGACTCAGTGTTGATCAGATTCAGTGCTGGGTCAGACTCAGTGTGGGGTCAGACTCAGTGTGGGGTCAGACTCAGTGTGGGGTCAGATTCAGTGTGGGGTCAGACTCAGTGTGGGGTCAGACTCAGTGTTGATCAGACTCAGTGTTGATCAGATTCAGTGTGGGGTCAGACTCAGTGTGGGGTCAGACTCAGTGTTGATCAGATTCAGTGTGGGGTCAGACTCAGTGTGGGGTCAGACTCTGTGGGGTCAGACTCAGTGTGGGGTCAGATTCAGTGTGGGGTCAGACTCAGTGTGGGGTCAGACTCAGTGTTGATCAGACTCAGTGTTGATCAGATTCAGTGTGGGGTCAGACTCAGTGTGGGGTCAGACTCAGTGTTGATCAGATTCAGTGTGGGGTCAGACTCAGTGTTGATCAGACTCAGTGTTGATCAGACTCAGTGTGGGGTCAGAATCAGTGTGGGGTCAGACTCAGTGTGGGGTCAGACTCAGTGTTGATCAGACTCAGTGTGGGGTCAGACTCAGTGTTGATCAGACTCAGTGTGAGGTCAGACTCAGTGTTGATCAGACTCAGTGTTGATCAGACTCAGTGTGGGGTCAGACTCAGTGTTGATCAGACTCAGTGTGGGGCCAGACTCAGTGTGGGGTCAGACTCAGTGTTGATCAGACTCAGTGTGGGGTCAGACTCAGTGTGGGGTCAGACTCAGTGTTGATCAGGCTCAGTGTGGGGTCAGACTCAGTGTTGATCAGACTCAGTGTGGGGTCAGACTCAGTGTTGATCAGACTCAGTGTTGATCAGACTCAGTGTGGGGTCAGACTCAGTGTTGATCAGACTCAGTGTGGGGTCAGACTCAGTGTTGATCAGACTCAGTGTGGGGTCAGGCTCAGTGTGGGGTCAGACTCAGTGTTGATCAGACTCAGTGTGGGGTCAGACTCAGTGTTGATCAGACTCAGTGTGGGGTCAGACTCAGTGTGGGGTCAGGCTCAGTGTTGATCAGGCTCAGTGTGGGGTCAGGCTCAGTGTTGATCAGACTCAGTGTGGGGTCAGACTCAGTGTGGGGTCAGACTCAGTGTTGATCAGACTCAGTGTGGGGTCAGACTCAGTGTTGATCAGACTCAGTGTGGGGTCAGACTCAGTGTTGATCAGACTCAGTGTTGATCAGACTCAGTGTGGGGTCAGACTCAGTGTTGATCAGACTCAGTGTGGGGCCAGACTCAGTGTGGGGTCAGACTCAGTGTGGGGTCAGACTCAGTGTTGAGTCAGACTCAGTGTTGATCAGACTCAGTGTGGGGCCAGACTCAGTGTGGGGTCAGACTCAGTGTGGGGTCAGACTCAGTGTTGATCAGACTCAGTGTGGGGTCAGACTCAGTGTTGATCAGACTCAGTGTGGGGTCAGGCTCAGTGTTGATCAGGCTCAGTGTGGGGTCAGGCTCAGTGTTGATCAGACTCAGTGTGGGGTCAGACTCAGTGTTGATCAGACTCAGTGTGGGGTCAGACTCAGTGTTGATCAGACTCAGTGTTGGTCAGACTCAGTGTTGATCAGACTCAGTGTGGGGTCAGGCTCAGTGTTGATCAGACTCAGTGTGGGGTCAGACTCAGTGTTGATCAGACTCAGTGTTGGTCAGACTCAGTGTTGATCAGACTCAGTGTGGGGTCAGACTCAGTGTTGATCAGATTCAGTGTGGGGTCAGACTCAGTGTGGGGTCAGACTCAGTGTTGATCAGATTCAGTGTGGGGTCAGACTCAGTGTTGATCAGACTCAGTGTGGGGTCAGACTCAGTGTTGGTCAGACTCAGTGTTGATCAGACTCAGTGTGGGGTCAGACTCAGTGTGGGGTCAGACTCAGTGTGGGGTCAGACTCAGTGTTGATCAGACTCAGTGTTGATCAGATTCAGTGTGGGGTCAGACTCAGTGTGGGGTCAGACTCAGTGTTGGTCAGACTCAGTGTTGATCAGGCTCAGTGTGGGGTCAGACTCAGTGTTGATCAGACTCAGTGTGGGGTCAGACTCAGTGTGGGGTCAGACTCAGTGTTGGTCAGACTCAGTGTTGATCAGACTCAGTGTTGATCAGATTCAGTGTGGGGTCAGACTCAGTGTGGGGTCAGACTCAGTGTTGATCAGATTCAGTGTGGGGTCAGACTCAGTGTTGATCAGACTCAGTGTGGGGTCAGACTCAGTGTTGGTCAGACTCAGTGTTGATCAGACTCAGTGTGGGGTCAGACTCAGTGTGGGGTCAGATTCAGTGTGGGGTCAGACTCAGTGTGGGGTCAGACTCAGTGTTGATCAGACTCAGTGTTGATCAGATTCAGTGTGGGGTCAGACTCAGTGTGGGGTCAGACTCAGTGTTGATCAGATTCAGTGTTGGGTCAGACTCAGTGTGGGGTCAGACTCAGTGTGGGGTCAGACTCAGTGTGGGGTCAGATTCAGTGTGGGGTCAGACTCAGTGTGGGGTCAGACTCAGTGTTGATCAGACTCAGTGTTGATCAGATTCAGTGTGGGGTCAGACTCAGTGTGGGGTCAGACTCAGTGTTGATCAGATTCAGTGTGGGGTCAGACTCAGTGTGGGGTCAGACTCTGTGGGGTCAGACTCAGTGTGGGGTCAGATTCAGTGTGGGGTCAGACTCAGTGTGGGGTCAGACTCAGTGTTGATGAGACTCAGTGTTGATCAGATTCAGTGTGGGGTCAGACTCAGTGTGGGGTCAGACTCAGTGTTGATCAGATTCAGTGTGGGGTCAGACTCAGTGTTGATCAGACTCAGTGTGGGGTCAGACTCAGTGTTGGTCAGACTCAGTGTTGATCAGACTCAGTGTGGGGTCAGACTCAGTGTTGATCAGATTCAGTGTGGGGTCAGACTCAGTGTTGATCAGATTCAGTGTGGGGTCAGATTCAGTGTGGGGTCAGACTCAGTGTGGGGTCAGACTCAGTGTTGATCAGATTCAGTGTGGGGTCAGACTCAGTGTGGGGTCAGACTCTGTGGGGTCAGACTCAGTGTGGGGTCAGATTCAGTGTGGGGTCAGACTCAGTGTGGGGTCAGACTCAGTGTTGATCAGACTCAGTGTTGATCAGATTCAGTGTGGGGTCAGACTCAGTGTGGGGTCAGACTCAGTGTTGATCAGATTCAGTGTGGGGTCAGACTCAGTGTTGATCAGACTCAGTGTTGATCAGACTCAGTGTGGGGTCAGAATCAGTGTGGGGTCACACTCAGTGTGGGGTCAGACTCAGTGTTGATCAGATTCAGTGTGGGGTCAGACTCAGTGTTGATCAGACTCAGTGTGGGGTCAGACTCAGTGTGGGGTCAGACTCAGTGTTGATCAGACTCAGTGTGGGGTCAGACTCAGTGTTGATCAGACTCAGTGTGGGGTCAGACTCAGTGTTGATCAGACTCAGTGTGGGGTCAGACTCAGTGTTGGTCAGACTCAGTGTTGATCAGACTCAGTGTTGATCAGACTCAGTGTGGGGTCAGACTCAGTGTTGATCAGATTCAGTGTGGGGTCAGACTCAGTGTTGATCAGACTCAGTGTTGATCAGACTCAGTGTGGGGTCAGACTCAGTGTTGATCAGATTCAGTGTGGGGTCAGACTCAGTGTTGATCAGACTCAGTGTGGGGTCAGAATCAGTGTGGGGTCAGACTCAGTGTTGATCAGATTCAGTGTGGGGTCAGACTCAGTGTTGATCAGACTCAGTGTGGGGTCAGACTCAGTGTGGGGTCAGACTCAGTGTGGGGTCAGACTCAGTGTTGATCAGACTCAGTGTGGGGTCAGAATCAGTGTGGGGTCAGACTCAGTGTGGGGTCAGACTCAGTGTGGGGTCAGACTCAGTGTTGATCAGATTCAGTGTGGGGTCAGACTCAGTGTTGATCAGACTCAGTGTTGATCAGACTCAGTGTGGGGTCAGACTCAGTGTGGGGTCAGACTCAGTGTTGATCAGACTCAGTGTGGGGTCAGAATCAGTGTGGGGTCAGACTCAGTGTTGATCAGATTCAGTGTGGGGTCAGACTCAGTGTTGATCAGACTCAGTGTGGGGTCAGACTCAGTGTGGGGTCAGACTCAGTGTTGATCAGACTCAGTGTTGATCAGACTCAGTGTTGATCAGACTCAGTGTTGATCAGATTCAGTGTGGGGTCAGACTCAGTGTTGATCAGATTCAGTGTGGGGTCAGACTCAGTGTTGATCAGACTCAGTGTTGATCAGATTCAGTGTGGGGTCAGACTCAGTGTTGATCAGACTCAGTGTGGGGTCAGACTCAGTGTGGGGTCAGACTCAGTGTTGATCAGACTCAGTGTGGGGTCAGACTCAGTGTTGATCAGACTCAGTGTTGATCAGACTCAGTGTGGGGTCAGACTCAGTGTTGATCAGACTCAGTGTGGGGCCAGACTCAGTGTGGGGTCAGACTCAGTGTGGGGTCAGACTCAGTGTGGGGTCAGACTCAGTGTTGATCAGACTCAGTGTGGGGTCAGACTCAGTGTTGATCAGACTCAGTGTGGGGCCAGACTCAGTGTGGGGTCAGACTCAGTGTGGGGTCAGACTCAGTGTTGATCAGACTCAGTGTGGGGTCAGACTCAGTGTTGATCAGACTCAGTGTGGGGTCAGGCTCAGTGTTGATCAGGCTCAGTGTGGGGTCAGGCTCAGTGTTGATCAGACTCAGTGTGGGGTCAGACTCAGTGTTGGTCAGACTCAGTGTTGATCAGACTCAGTGTGGGGTCAGACTCAGTGTTGATCAGATTCAGTGTGGGGTCAGACTCAGTGTGGGGTCAGACTCAGTGTTGATCAGATTCAGTGTGGGGTCAGACTCAGTGTTGATCAGACTCAGTGTGGGGTCAGACTCAGTGTTGGTCAGACTCAGTGTTGATCAGACTCAGTGTGGGGTCAGACTCAGTGTGGGGTCAGATTCAGTGTGGGGTCAGACTCAGTGTGGGGTCAGACTCAGTGTTGATCAGACTCAGTGTTGATCAGATTCAGTGTGGGGTCAGACTCAGTGTGGGGTCAGACTCAGTGTTGGTCAGGCTCAGTGTTGATCAGGCTCAGTGTGGGGTCAGACTCAGTGTTGATCAGACTCAGTGTGGGGTCAGACTCAGTGTGGGGTCAGACTCAGTGTTGGTCAGACTCAGTGTTGATCAGACTCAGTGTTGATCAGATTCAGTGTGGGGTCAGACTCAGTGTGGGGTCAGACTCAGTGTTGATCAGATTCAGTGTGGGGTCAGACTCAGTGTTGATCAGACTCAGTGTGGGGTCAGACTCAGTGTTGGTCAGACTCAGTGTTGATCAGACTCAGTGTGGGGTCAGACTCAGTGTGGGGTCAGATTCAGTGTGGGGTCAGACTCAGTGTGGGGTCAGACTCAGTGTTGATCAGACTCAGTGTTGATCAGATTCAGTGTGGGGTCAGACTCAGTGTGGGGTCAGACTCAGTGTTGATCAGATTCAGTGCTGGGTCAGACTCAGTGTGGGGTCAGACTCAGTGTGGGGTCAGATTCAGTGTGGGGTCAGACTCAGTGTGGGGTCAGACTCAGTGTTGATCAGACTCAGTGTTGATCAGATTCAGTGTGGGGTCAGACTCAGTGTGGGGTCAGACTCAGTGTTGATCAGATTCAGTGTGGGGTCAGACTCAGTGTGGGGTCAGACTCTGTGGGGTCAGACTCAGTGTGGGGTCAGATTCAGTGTGGGGTCAGACTCAGTGTGGGGTCAGACTCAGTGTGGGGTCAGACTCAGTGTTGATCAGACTCAGTGTTGATCAGATTCAGTGTGGGGTCAGACTCAGTGTGGGGTCAGACTCAGTGTTGATCAGATTCAGTGTGGGGTCAGACTCAGTGTTGATCAGACTCAGTGTTGATCAGACTCAGTGTGGGGTCAGAATCAGTGTGGGGTCAGACTCAGTGTGGGGTCAGACTCAGTGTTGATCAGACTCAGTGTGGGGTCAGACTCAGTGTTGATCAGACTCAGTGTGAGGTCAGACTCAGTGTTGATCAGACTCAGTGTTGATCAGACTCAGTGTGGGGTCAGACTCAGTGTTGATCAGACTCAGTGTGGGGCCAGACTCAGTGTGGGGTCAGACTCAGTGTTGATCAGACTCAGTGTGGGGTCAGACTCAGTGTGGGGTCAGACTCAGTGTTGATCAGGCTCAGTGTGGGGTCAGACTCAGTGTTGATCAGACTCAGTGTGGGGTCAGACTCAGTGTTGATCAGACTCAGTGTTGATCAGACTCAGTGTGGGGTCAGACTCAGTGTTGATCAGACTCAGTGTGGGGTCAGGCTCAGTGTTGATCAGACTCAGTGTGGGGTCAGACTCAGTGTGGGGTCAGACTCAGTGTTGATCAGACTCAGTGTGGGGTCAGACTCAGTGTTGATCAGACTCAGTGTGGGGTCAGACTCAGTGTGGGGTCAGGCTCAGTGTTGATCAGGCTCAGTGTGGGGTCAGGCTCAGTGTTGATCAGACTCAGTGTGGGGTCAGACTCAGTGTGGGGTCAGACTCAGTGTTGATCAGACTCAGTGTGGGGTCAGACTCAGTGTTGATCAGACTCAGTGTGGGGTCAGACTCAGTGTTGATCAGACTCAGTGTTGATCAGACTCAGTGTGGGGTCAGACTCAGTGTTGATCAGACTCAGTGTGGGGCCAGACTCAGTGTGGGGTCAGACTCAGTGTGGGGTCAGACTCAGTGTGGGGTCAGACTCATTGTGGGGTCAGACTCAGTGTTGAGTCAGACTCAGTGTTGATCAGACTCAGTGTGGGGCCAGACTCAGTGTGGGGTCAGACTCAGTGTGGGGTCAGACTCAGTGTTGATCAGACTCAGTGTGGGGTCAGACTCAGTGTTGATCAGACTCAGTGTGGGGTCAGGCTCAGTGTTGATCAGGCTCAGTGTGGGGTCAGGCTCAGTGTTGATCAGACTCAGTGTGGGGTCAGACTCAGTGTTGATCAGACTCAGTGTGGGGTCAGACTCAGTGTTGATCAGACTCAGTGTTGGTCAGACTCAGTGTTGATCAGACTCAGTGTGGGGTCAGACTCAGTGTTGATCAGACTCAGTGTGGGGTCAGACTCAGTGTTGATCAGATTCAGTGTGGGGTCAGACTCAGTGTGGGGTCAGACTCAGTGTTGATCAGATTCAGTGTGGGGTCAGACTCAGTGTTGATCAGACTCAGTGTGGGGTCAGACTCAGTGTGGGGTCAGATTCAGTGTGGGGTCAGACTCAGTGTGGGGTCAGACTCAGTGTTGATCAGACTCAGTGTTGATCAGATTCAGTGTGGGGTCAGACTCAGTGTGGGGTCAGACTCAGTGTTGGTCAGACTCAGTGTTGATCAGGCTCAGTGTGGGGTCAGACTCAGTGTTGATCAGACTCAGTGTGGGGTCAGACTCAGTGTGGGGTCAGACTCAGTGTTGGTCAGACTCAGTGTTGATCAGACTCAGTGTTGATCAGATTCAGTGTGGGGTCAGACTCAGTGTGGGGTCAGACTCAGTGTTGATCAGATTCAGTGTGGGGTCAGACTCAGTGTTGATCAGACTCAGTGTGGGGTCAGACTCAGTGTTGGTCAGACTCAGTGTTGATCAGACTCAGTGTGGGGTCAGATTCAGTGTGGGGTCAGACTCAGTGTGGGGTCAGACTCAGTGTGGGGTCAGACTCAGTGTTGATCAGACTCAGTGTTGATCAGATTCAGTGTGGGGTCAGACTCAGTGTGGGGTCAGACTCAGTGTTGATCAGATTCAGTGTTGGGTCAGACTCAGTGTGGGGTCAGACTCAGTGTGGGGTCAGACTCAGTGTGGGGTCAGATTCAGTGTGGGGTCAGACTCAGTGTGGGGTCAGACTCAGTGTTGATCAGACTCAGTGTTGATCAGATTCAGTGTGGGGTCAGACTCAGTGTGGGGTCAGACTCAGTGTTGATCAGATTCAGTGTGGGGTCAGACTCAGTGTGGGGTCAGACTCTGTGGGGTCAGACTCAGTGTGGGGTCAGATTCAGTGTGGGGTCAGACTCAGTGTGGGGTCAGACTCAGTGTTGATCAGACTCAGTGTTGATCAGATTCAGTGTGGGGTCAGACTCAGTGTGGGGTCAGACTCAGTGTTGATCAGATTCAGTGTGGGGTCAGACTCAGTGTTGATCAGACTCAGTGTGGGGTCAGACTCAGTGTTGGTCAGACTCAGTGTTGATCAGACTCAGTGTGGGGTCAGACTCAGTGTTGATCAGATTCAGTGTGGGGTCAGACTCAGTGTTGATCAGATTCAGTGTGGGGTCAGATTCAGTGTGGGGTCAGACTCAGTGTGGGGTCAGACTCAGTGTTGATCAGATTCAGTGTGGGGTCAGACTCAGTGTGGGGTCAGACTCTGTGGGGTCAGACTCAGTGTGGGGTCAGATTCAGTGTGGGGTCAGACTCAGTGTGGGGTCAGACTCAGTGTTGATCAGACTCAGTGTTGATCAGATTCAGTGTGGGGTCAGACTCAGTGTGGGGTCAGACTCAGTGTTGATCAGATTCAGTGTGGGGTCAGACTCAGTGTTGATCAGACTCAGTGTTGATCAGACTCAGTGTGGGGTCAGAATCAGTGTGGGGTCACACTCAGTGTGGGGTCAGACTCAGTGTTGATCAGATTCAGTGTGGGGTCAGACTCAGTGTTGATCAGACTCAGTGTGGGGTCAGACTCAGTGTGGGGTCAGACTCAGTGTTGATCAGACTCAGTGTGGGGTCAGACTCAGTGTTGATCAGACTCAGTGTGGGGTCAGACTCAGTGTTGATCAGACTCAGTGTGGGGTCAGACTCAGTGTTGGTCAGACTCAGTGTTGATCAGACTCAGTGTTGATCAGACTCAGTGTGGGGTCAGACTCAGTGTTGATCAGATTCAGTGTGGGGTCAGACTCAGTGTTGATCAGACTCAGTGTTGATCAGACTCAGTGTGGGGTCAGACTCAGTGTTGATCAGATTCAGTGTGGGGTCAGACTCAGTGTTGATCAGACTCAGTGTGGGGTCAGAATCAGTGTGGGGTCAGACTCAGTGTTGATCAGATTCAGTGTGGGGTCAGACTCAGTGTTGATCAGACTCAGTGTTGATCAGACTCAGTGTGGGGTCAGACTCAGTGTGGGGTCAGACTCAGTGTGGGGTCAGACTCAGTGTTGATCAGACTCAGTGTGGGGTCAGAATCAGTGTGGGGTCAGACTCAGTGTGGGGTCAGACTCAGTGTGGGGTCAGACTCAGTGTTGATCAGATTCAGTGTGGGGTCAGACTCAGTGTTGATCAGACTCAGTGTTGATCAGACTCAGTGTGGGGTCAGACTCAGTGTGGGGTCAGACTCAGTGTTGATCAGACTCAGTGTGGGGTCAGAATCAGTGTGGGGTCAGACTCAGTGTGGGGTCAGACTCAGTGTTGATCAGATTCAGTGTGGGGTCAGACTCAGTGTTGATCAGACTCAGTGTGGGGTCAGACTCAGTGTGGGGTCAGACTCAGTGTTGATCAGACTCAGTGTTGATCAGACTCAGTGTTGATCAGATTCAGTGTGGGGTCAGACTCAGTGTTGATCAGATTCAGTGTGGGGTCAGACTCAGTGTTGATCAGACTCAGTGTTGATCAGATTCAGTGTGGGGTCAGACTCAGTGTTGATCAGACTCAGTGTTGATCAGACTCAGTGTGGGGTCAGACTCAGTGTGGGGTCAGACTCAGTGTGGGGTCAGACTCAGTGTTGATCAGACTCAGTGTGGGGTCAGACTCAGTGTTGATCAGACTCAGTGTGGGGTCAGACTCAGTGTTGATCAGACTCAGTGTTGATCAGACTCAGTGTGGGGTCAGACTCAGTGTTGATCAGACTCAGTGTGGGGCCAGACTCAGTGTGGGGCCAGACTCAGTGTGGGGTCAGACTCAGTGTGGGGCCAGACTCAGTGTGGGGTCAGACTCAGTGTTGATCAGACTCAGTGTGGGGTCAGACTCAGTGTTGATCAGACTCAGTGTGGGGTCAGACTCAGTGTTGATCAGACTCAGTGTGGGGTCAGACTCAGTGTTGATCAGACTCAGTGTTGATCAGACTCAGTGTGGGGTCAGACTCAGTGTTGATCAGACTCAGTGTGGGGTCAGACTCAGTGTTGATCAGACTCAGTGTTGATCAGACTCAGTGTGGGGTCAGACTCAGTGTTGATCAGACTCAGTGTGGGGCCAGACTCAGTGTGGGGCCAGACTCAGTGTGGGGTCAGACTCAGTGTTGATCAGACTCAGTGTGGGGTCAGACTCAGTGTTGATCAGACTCAGTGTGGGGTCAGACTCAGTGTTGATCAGACTCAGTGTGGGGTCAGACTCAGTGTTGATCAGACTCAGTGTTGATCAGACTCAGTGTTGATCAGACTCAGTGTGGGGCCAGACTCAGTGTGGGGTCAGACTCAGTGTGGGGTCAGACTCAGTGTTGATCAGACTCAGTGTGGGGTCAGACTCAGTGTTGATCAGACTCAGTGTGGGGTCAGACTCAGTGTGGGGTCAGGCTCAGTGTTGATCAGGCTCAGTGTGGGGTCAGGCTCAGTGTGGGGTCAGACTCAGTGTTGATCAGACTCAGTGTGGGGTCAGACTCAGTGTTGGTCAGACTCAGTGTTGATCAGACTCAGTGTGGGGTCAGACTCAGTGTTGATCAGATTCAGTGTGGGGTCAGACTCAGTGTGGGGTCAGACTCAGTGTTGATCAGATTCAGTGTGGGGTCAGACTCAGTGTTGATCAGACTCAGTGTTGATCAGATTCAGTGTGGGGTCAGACTCAGTGTGGGGTCAGACTCAGTGTTGATCAGATTCAGTGTGGGGTCAGACTCAGTGTGGGGTCAGACTCTGTGGGGTCAGACTCAGTGTGGGGTCAGATTCAGTGTGGGGTCAGACTCAGTGTGGGGTCAGACTCAGTGTTGATCAGACTCAGTGTTGATCAGATTCAGTGTGGGGTCAGACTCAGTGTGGGGTCAGACTCAGTGTTGATCAGATTCAGTGTGGGGTCAGACTCAGTGTTGATCAGACTCAGTGTTGATCAGACTCAGTGTTGATCAGACTCAGTGTGGGGTCAGAATCAGTGTGGGGTCAGACTCAGTGTGGGGTCAGACTCAGTGTGGGGTCAGACTCAGTGTTGATCAGACTCAGTGTTGATCAGACTCAGTGTGGGGTCAGACTCAGTGTTGATCAGACTCAGTGTGGGGCCAGACTCAGTGTTGATCAGATTCAGTGTTGATCAGACTCAGTGTGGGGTCAGACTCAGTGTTGATCAGACTCAGTGTGGGGTCAGACTCAGTGTTGATCAGACTCAGTGTGGGGTCAGACTCAGTGTTGATCAGACTCAGTGTTGATCAGACTCAGTGTGGGGTCAGACTCAGTGTTGATCAGACTCAGTGTGGGGCCAGACTCAGTGTTGATCAGATTCAGTGTGGGGTCAGACTCAGTGTTGATCAGACTCAGTGTTGATCAGACTCAGTGTTGATCAGACTCAGTGTGGGGTCAGAATCAGTGTGGGGTCAGACTCAGTGTGGGGTCAGACTCAGTGTTGATCAGACTCAGTGTGGGGTCAGACTCAGTGTGGGGTCAGACTCAGTGTTGATCAGACTCAGTGTTGATCAGACTCAGTGTGGGGTCAGACTCAGTGTTGATCAGACTCAGTGTTGATCAGATTCAGTGTGGGGTCAGACTCAGTGTTGATCAGATTCAGTGTGGGGTCAGACTCAGTGTTGATCAGACTCAGTGTTGATCAGACTCAGTGTTGATCAGACTCAGTGTGGGGTCAGAATCAGTGTGGGGTCAGACTCAGTGTGGGGTCAGACTCAGTGTTGATCAGACTCAGTGTGGGGTCAGACTCAGTGTTGATCAGACTCAGTGTTGATCAGACTCAGTGTTGATCAGATTCAGTGTGGGGTCAGACTCAGTGTGGGGTCAGACTCAGTGTTGATCAGATTCAGTGTGGGGTCAGACTCAGTGTGGGGTCAGACTCTGTGGGGTCAGACTCAGTGTGGGGTCAGACTCAGTGTTGATCAGATTCAGTGTGGGGTCAGACTCAGTGTTGATCAGACTCAGTGTTGATCAGACTCAGTGTGGGGTCAGAATCAGTGTGGGGTCAGACTCAGTGTGGGGTCAGACTCAGTGTTGATCAGACTCAGTGTGGGGTCAGACTCAGTGTGGGGTCAGACTCAGTGTTGATCAGACTCAGTGTGGGGTCAGACTCAGTGTTGATCAGACTCAGTGTGGGGCCAGACTCAGTGTTGATCAGATTCAGTGTTGATCAGACTCAGTGTGGGGTCAGACTCAGTGTTGATCAGACTCAGTGTGGGGTCAGACTCAGTGTTGATCAGACTCAGTGTTGATCAGACTCAGTGTGGGGTCAGACTCAGTGTTGATCAGACTCAGTGTGGGGTCAGACTCAGTGTTGATCAGACTCAGTGTGGGGCCAGACTCAGTGTTGATCAGATTCAGTGTTGATCAGACTCAGTGTGGGGTCAGACTCAGTGTTGATCAGACTCAGTGTGGGGTCAGACTCAGTGTTGATCAGACTCAGTGTTGATCAGACTCAGTGTGGGGTCAGACTCAGTGTTGATCAGACTCAGTGTGGGGCCAGACTCAGTGTTGATCAGATTCAGTGTGGGGTCAGACTCAGTGTTGATCAGACTCAGTGTTGATCAGACTCAGTGTTGATCAGACTCAGTGTTGATCAGACTCAGTGTGGGGTCAGACTCAGTGTGGGGTCAGACTCAGTGTGGGGTCAGACTCAGTGTTGGTCAGACTCAGTGTGGGGTCAGACTCAGTGTGGGGTCAGACTCAGTGTTGATCAGACTCAGTGTTGATCAGACTCAGTGTGGGGTCAGACTCAGTGTTGATCAGACTCAGTGTTGATCAGATTCAGTGTGGGGTCAGACTCAGTGTGGGGTCAGACTCAGTGTTGATCAGATTCAGTGTGGGGTCAGACTCAGTGTTGATCAGACTCAGTGTTGATCAGACTCAGTGTGGGGTCAGACTCAGTGTGGGGTCAGACTCAGTGTGGGGTCAGACTCAGTGTGGGGTCAGACTCAGTGTGGGGTCAGACTCAGTGTGGGGTCAGACTCAGTGTTGGTCAGACTCAGTGTGGGGTCAGACTCAGTGTTGGTCAGACTCAGTGTTGGTCAGACTCAGTGTGGGGTCAGACTCAGTGTGGGGTCAGACTCAGTGTTGGTCAGACTCAGTGTGGGGTCAGACTCAGTGTTGGGTCAGACTCAGTGTGGGGTCAGACTCAGTGTTGATCAGACTCAGTGTGGGGTCAGACTCAGTGTTGATCAGATTCAGTGTGGGGTCAGACTCAGTGTTGATCAGATTCAGTGTGGGGTCAGACTCAGTGTTGATCAGACTCAGTGTGGGGTCAGAATCAGTGTGGGATCAGATTAATTGTTGATCAGACTCAGTGTGGGGTCAGACTCAGTGTGGGGTCAGACTCAGTGTGGGGTCAGACTCAGTGTGGGGTCAGACTCAGTGTGGGGTCAGACTCAGTGTTGATCAGACTCAGTGTGGGGCCAGACTCAGTGTTGATCAGATTCAGTGTTGATCAGACTCAGTGTGGGGTCAGACTCAGTGTTGATCAGACTCAGTGTGGGGTCAGACTCAGTGTTGATCAGACTCAGTGTGGGGTCAGACTCAGTGTGGGGTCAGACTCAGTGTTGGTCAGACTCAGTGTGGGGTCAGACTCAGTGTGGGGTCAGACTCAGTGTGGGGTCAGACTCAGTGTGGGGTCAGACTCAGTGTGGGGTCAGACTCAGTGTGGGGTCAGACTCAGTGTGGGGTCAGACTCAGTGTGGGGTCAGACTCAGTGTGGGGTCAGATTCAGTGTGGGGTCAGACTCAGTGTTGATCAGACTCAGTGTGGGGTCAGACTCAGTGTGGGGTCAGACTCAGTGTGGGGTCAGACTCAGTGTGGGGTCAGACTCAGTGTTGATCAGACTCAGTGTGGGGTCAGACTCAGTGTTGGTCAGACTCAGTGTGGGGTCAGACTCAGTGTGGGGTCAGATTCAGTGTGGGGTCAGACTCAGTGTTGATCAGACTCAGTGTTGATCAGACTCAGTGTTGATCAGACTCAGTGTGGGGTCAGACTCAGTGTTGATCAGACTCAGTGTGGGGTCAGACTCAGTGTTGATCAGACTCAGTGTGGGGTCAGACTCAGTGTTGATCAGACTCAGTGTGGGGTCAGACTCAGTGTTGGTCAGACTCAGTGTGGGCTCAGACTCAGTGTGGGGTCAGACTCAGTGTGGGCTCAGACTCAGTGTGGGCTCAGACTCAGTGTTGATCAGACTCAGTGTGGGCTCAGACTCAGTGTGGGCTCAGACTCAGTGTGGGCTCAGACTCAGTGTGGGCTCAGACTCAGTGTGGGGTCAGACTCAGTGTGGGGTCAGACTCAGTGTGGGCTCAGACTCAGTGTGGGCTCAGACTCAGTGTGGGCTCAGACTCAGTGTGGGCTCAGACTCAGTGTGGGCTCAGACTCAGTGTGGGCTCAGACTCAGTGTGGGGTCAGACTCAGTGTGGGGTCAGTGTCAGCAGAAGTGTGAGCTGTCTGACCTTCGAGGCGAGCTTGAGCGTGTCGATCTCGTCGCGCTGCTTGCTGAGCGTGTCGTTCATGCTGCACAGGTGGTCGCTCATCATGCTCAGCTGATCTTCATAGCTCCTCTTCGTGGTGCTGAGCTCATCCTGGTCGACACATCAGAAGAACACGTCAACAAAACGGCAGACTTCAGAGGGACTGCCCCAGCCCAGCGTGTCTGCTAGTACCTGTAGGCGAGTGATGTTCTGATTGGCCAGCTTCAGTTCCTCTGTCAAAGTCTCACGTGATTTTTCTGCGATGGCGAGACGTTTGGCCACAGCTCTGCACTGAAAGAGAAAACAACGGCACGCCATGTAACGATGGCTTATATTCATCATGTGAAAAGCATATATTCGTATGTTTATTGGCCAGACTGGACGCTTCGTCACTATTCAGTGCACAAGCATTGACTCTAAACTAAGATCCACCGTGGCTCATCTGATCATGGGTCAGTGAGCAGGTCTGGGTCACAGCATGTGCTTCTGACTCACTGAAACACTCACACACACCACAGCCGGACACAACTGGCCATGCTCACAACAAACATATGATTAGTTCAGATATTATATAGCTGTTCAACTAAGATGTATCTGATAAATCACATCAGATTATTTGACATCCAGCTATTTTTCCCCTTTTTCTTTTCATTGAAACTACCGGCATTTAAATCTCGTAACTGTCTAAATCACTCATCGGTGTGTTTGAGTCACTGCAACACTGATATATGTGAGAGACAACTCTATAAATACAGCATATCTAGATCTATAATCCAGAGGATCACGTGAATCACAGAGCGGGGTCAGCGCATGCTGAGGGTCACAGAGCGGGGTCAGCGCATGCTGAGGGTCACAGAAGTCGCCAACTTTCTGCAGAGTCAAGAGCTCCAGACCTCCAAACTTCTGTGGCCTTCAGATGAGCTCAAGAACAGTGTGTAGAGCTTCATGGAATGGGTTTCCATGGCCGAGCAGCTCATCCAAGCCTTAGTGCAATGCAAAGCGTGGGATGCAGTGGGGTAAAGTGCACCGCCACTGGACTCGTGTTCTCTGAGTGACCAATCACGCTTCTCTGTCTCACAATCCCATGGATGAGTCTGGGTTTGGCGGTTGTCAGGGGAACGGGACTTGCCTGACTGCATTGTGCCAAGTGTAGAGTTTGGTGGAGGGGGGATTATGGGGTGGGGTTGTTTTTCAGTGGTTGATTCCAGTGAAAGGAACTCTTAATGCTTCAACAAGACATTTTGGACAATTTCATGCTCCCAACTTTGTGGGATCAGTTTGGGGACGGCCCCTTCAGTCATCGTTTTAATACAGACCAAAGGGAGGTGCTCAGCTGGAGTAGATGAGGGTTATGGGCCTGATGACACCTGAGAGTCCAGTATTTCACTACAGCTTTAATGTCTTTGAGGGCACAGCCGGTTCCAAACGTGTGGAAGGAGGCAATGAGTGTCCCTGTTCCCAAATCTGGTTGTCCAAGGACACTCAATGATTGGCTGTTTAATGAAAAATCTTGAAAGACTTGTGAGATCTGAAACACTGAGGACGACGGAGTGTTTATGAGATCCGATGCTGATCTGCCACGGTCACCTTCATACACACTCCTGAAGCTTTGGGGAAAGGGTCTCATGGGACACTTCTATCCGGAGAGCTTTCCTCTGCCTTTAATACAATCCAACCTCATGTTTTATTAAGTCAGGCTTTTAGAACTATTTAAAGTGAGTAATAATTTAGTGGGATGGATTTTAGACTTCTCAACTAATAGGACACAAAGAGTGAAAATCAATAACACACTCTCTGCACAGGTCTTCTCCTCCTCCTCCTCCTCCGTTCAGGCAGTCGGGAAGAGTGTGTTATTGTGACGTCTGCACTGTCAGATTAATGAAGACCTGGACCCGTCATCAGGGATTCTGTAGAGGTGTGTGCGGACTCTCACCTTCATCTGAATGTTTTGAAGACCAAGCATATCACATCCATCAAGGGTCAAACTGTGGAGTGTGTGCAACTAAAGCAGTGGTCAGGGTCATTATATAAAAAGGGACATCAACGTCTGTTCCTATTAAGGAAACACATTTCACACTGATGAAACACTGCTGATGTGGGTTCTGGTGCTGTTATTGAATCATTCTGTCCTTTTCTTTGGTGTCCAGGTACGGGAATTGATCTTTAAAGAGCCAGAACTCAGCGAATATGTTTCAGGAATCATCCCCTGTATTATGAGCTCCAGCATCTTCCGTCTAATCAAACTGTACATCAAAACGCTGTAAGAGCAGCTGTGCCCCTGTAGCGATTAATCATATGAACAGTAATAAGATGAAGTTATGGTTTATTATAATGTTTTAGTGTCGTCTATGATATGTATGAGAGACCACCTGAACCTGAACCTGAACCTGAAGCGGAACCGGGCATGTCTAAGCTCATGTTCAGATGATAGTTATGATCCGGTGGAGCAGTGTTTCCCTCAGGAGCTGAAGCATGAGTGTGTGGAGCGAGTACTGACCTCAGCGTGGAAGTGGACGGCTTTACTGTCACACATCTGCAGCTGAGAGGTCAGATCGGACACGCGGCTCATGTAATGAGTCTTGATCAGATGCTCACGGGATTCCTGATCTGCAGCCTGCAGCACACACACCATCATGACATCATGAGAGAGATTTCATATGATACGCAATATGCTGTATGAATCTGAACGTGCAGATGAAGAGTGTGTACGTACGCTCTCGCTGCAGGGGGTGATGGTTAAAACGCCCACCTGACGGAGACAGAGGATAATATTACAGCTGCACATACATTTCAATTATATTTCTGTTATACACCCAATAATAGTTTACACAAAGTTATAATGTACAGCACTGCTCAACACACACACACACACACACACACTCATCATGACGCTCATTAATCATAAGATGTATAAGTGCAGTTATGAATAATATCAGGTGTGTTTATTGGAGGTGTGACAGTGAAGCTGTTCTAGTGTGAATCTTCTGCTGCTGTTCTACTGTAGTCTCACTGCTGACCCCTGAGCACTCGGGAGACGCCCCACGGGTCCCCACGGCTTCAGCATGACCTCACTCACCAGGCTGGTGTCCTGGACGGGCTCTGGACTGTCTGCCCGCGCAGCCTCGGGGCCGTCCGCGGCGCTCTGTGGTTCTGCTGGAGCCCCGGGGGCCATCTGGGCCTCCAGCTGAGCGATGCGCTGAGTCTCCTTCTGCAGACGCACCTGCCCCAGCTGAGCCTCCAGCAGCCAGTGCTCCTTCTCCTGCTCCAGACGCGAGATCTTCTCCTGACTCTGGACCACCTGATGACACACACACACACAGATCAGACACACACAGATCAGACACACACAGATCAGACACACACAGATCAGACACACACAGATCAGACACACACACAGATCAGACACACACAGATCAGACACACACAGA
The DNA here is from genome assembly GCA_023566225.1 of Romanogobio albipinnatus. Taxonomy (NCBI): domain Eukaryota; kingdom Metazoa; phylum Chordata; class Actinopteri; order Cypriniformes; family Gobionidae; genus Romanogobio; species Romanogobio albipinnatus. The sequence continues at coordinate 38,091,098 of CM042258.1, forward strand.
TCAGACACACACAGATCAGACACACACACAGATCAGACACACACAGATCAGACACACACAGATCAGACACACACACAGACACACACAGATCAGACACACACACAGATCAGACACACACAGATCAGACACACACAGATCAGACACACACAGATCAGACACACACACAGATCAGACACACACAGATCAGACACACACAGATCAGACACACACAGATCAGACACACACACAGATCAGACACACACAGATCAGACACACACACACAGATCAGACACACACAGATCAGACACACACACAGATCAGACACACACACAGATCAGACACACACAGATCAGACACACACACAGATCAGACACACACAGATCACACACACACACACACACACACACACACAGATCAGACACACACACAGATCAGACACACACACAGATCAGACACAGATCAGACACACACAGATCAGACACACACACAGATCAGACACACACACACACAGATCAGACACACACACAGATCAGACACACACACAGATCAGACACACACACAGATCAGACACACACAGATCACACACACACACACACACACAGATCAGACACACACAGATCAGACACACACACAGATCAGACACACACACAGATCAGACACAGATCAGACAAACACAGATCAGACACACACACAGATCAGACACACACACAGATCAGACACACACACAGATCAGACACACACACAGATCAGACACACACAGATCAGACACACACAGATCAGACACACACACAGATCAGACACACACAGATCAGACAAACACAGATCAGACACACACACAGATCAGACACACACACAGATCAGACACACACAGATCAGACACACACACAGATCAGACACACACACAGATCAGACACAGATCAGACACACACACAGATCAGACACACACAGATCAGACACACACACAGATCAGACACAGATCAGACAAACACAGATCAGACACACACACAGATCAGACACACACACAGATCAGACACACACACAGATCAGACACACACAGATCAGACACACACACAGATCAGACACACACACAGATCAGACACACACACAGATCAGACACACACAGATCAGACACACACACAGATCAGACACAGATCAGACACAGATCAGACACACACAGATCAGACACACACAGATCAGACACACACACAGATCAGACACACACAGATCAGACACACACACACAGATCAGACACACACAGATCAGACACACACACAGATCAGACACACACACACAGATCAGACACACACAGATCAGACACACACACAGATCAGACACACACAGATCACACACACACACACACACAGATCAGACACACACAGATCAGACACACACACAGATCAGACACACACACAGATCAGACACACACACAGATCAGACACACACACAGATCAGACACACACAGATCAGACACAGATCAGACAAACACAGATCAGACACACACACAGATCAGACACACACACAGATCAGACAAACACAGATCAGACAAACAGATCAGACACACAGATCAGACACACACAGATCAGACACACACACAGATCAGACACACACAGATCAGACACACACAGATCAGACACACACAGATCAGACACACACAGATCAGACACACAGATCAGACAAACACAGATCAGACACACACACAGATCAGACACACACACAGATCAGACAAACACAGATCAGACACACAGATCAGACACACAGATCAGACACACACAGATCAGACACACACACAGATCAGACACACACAGATCAGACACACACAGATCAGACACACACAGATCAGACACACAGATCAGACACACACAGATCAGACACACACACAGATCAGACACACACAGATCAGACACACACAGATCAGACACACACAGATCAGACACACACACAGATCAGACACACACACAGATCA
>CM042258.1:38095539-38161067 GCA_023566225.1 Romanogobio albipinnatus
AACTGTCCATGTATTTGAGCAGTGCCAGAAGTATTGAGCTGTGAGGTCAGATAACACACGCCATCATACGATCAGGGTCAGCTTAAAGACTCTCTATCTCTAGAACGGCCTCTATCAGGCCCGTGATCCGCTAAACACCAGGCCAGCAGTCTTAGCTAACCCTAACCTAACCCTAGCGTTCAAGAGTTAAACCGCAGGGACACCTTAACGCTTCTCTTCGCTGACCACAGATGTATAGTGTTGGGGTTAAAGTAGTTGAGCTACCCTAGTCACACACATGACGCTTCACACACCTTCCTCACAGCACACTGAGGATATCGACACTTGTACTGTTATGTTGTTTTTATATATTTCTACTTCCCTCCGTCCCTTCCCACAGCCCGTCCCGCGGGACACCTCCTCTATAAAGGACAATAATGAAGACTGTGACCTTCCTGATGGAGCTCATGTATGTGGCGGCACGCCTCTTGTTCTCCATCAGGCTGTCGGCCTGCAGCGGGTTCACCACGCCTCCTCGCGGGCCGTAGCCAGGACACGACGCGAAGAAGTCCAGGTTGTTGCTGAAGAAGGTGGCCATCTGTGTGTGAGAACATCAGACTGAGCACACAGCAGCAGAGCGAGGCGTGAGCGAAGAGAGAGAGCGGAGCGAGGGAGGGAGACCTTGCCACAGCCGCTGCTGAGGGACGCCAGGGACGCCAGCAGACACTCGTTGGTGGTGCGGAGCTTCTGTGTGGCCGTGGGCAGATCCTGCTCCAGAGAAGCCTTCTGACCATAGTGCGTGCACAGCTCTGCTCAGAGGAGACAGGAGACCAGAGATCAGAGACAGGAGACCAGAGACAGGAGATCAGAGACAGGAGACCAGAGACAGGAGATCAGAGACAGGAGATCAGAGACAGGAGATCAGAGACAGGAGATCAGAGATCAGAGACAGGAGACCAGAGACAGGAGATCAGAGACAGGAGATCAGGGACAGGAGATCAGAGATCAGAGACAGGAGACCAGAGACAGGAGATCAGAGACAGGAGATCAGAGACAGGAGATCAGAGATCAGAGACAGGAGATCAGAGACAGGAGATCAGAGACAGGAGATCAGAGATCAGAGACAGGAGATCAGAGACAGGAGATCAGAGACAGGAGACCAGAGACAGGAGATCAGAGACAGGAGATCAGAGACAGGAGATCAGAGACAGGAGATCAGAGACAGGAGACCAGAGACAGGAGATCAGAGACAGGAGATCAGAGACAGGAGATCAGAGACAGGAGATCAGAGATCAGAGACAGGAGATCAGAGACAGGAGATCAGAGATCAGAGACAGGAGATCAGAGACAGGAGATCAGAGACAGGAGATCAGAGACAGGAGATCAGAGACAGGAGATCAGAGACAGAGATCAGAGACAGGAGATCAGAGACAGGAGATCAGGGACAGAGATCAGAGACAGGAGATCAGGGACAGGAGATCAGGGACAGAGATCAGGGACAGGAGATCAGAGACAGGAGATCAGAGACAGGAGATCAGAGACAGGAGATCAGAGACAGGAGATCAGAGATCAGGAGATCAGAGACAGGAGATCAGGGACAGGAGATCAGAGACAGGAGATCAGAGACAGGAGATCAGAGACAGGAGATCAGGGACAGAGATCAGAGACAGGAGATCAGAGACAGGAGATCAGAGACAGGAGATCAGAGATCAGAGACAGGAGATCAGAGACAGAGATCAGAGACAGGAGATCAGAGACAGGAGATCAGAGATCAGAGACAGGAGATCAGAGACAGAGATCAGAGACAGGAGATCAGAGACAGGAGATCAGAGACAGAGATCAGAGACAGGAGATCAGAGACAGAGATCAGAGACAGGAGATCAGAGACAGGAGATCAGAGACAGAGATCAGAGACAGGAGATCAGAGACAGGAGATCAGAGACAGGAGATCAGAGACAGGAGATCAGAGATCAGAGACAGGAGATCAGAGACAGGAGATCAGAGATCAGAGACAGGAGATCAGAGACAGGAGATCAGAGACAGGAGATCAGAGATCAGAGACAGGAGATCAGAGACAGGAGATCAGAGACAGGAGATCAGAGACAGGAGATCAGAGATCAGAGACAGGAGATCAGAGACAGGAGATCAGAGACAGGAGATCAGAGATCAGAGACAGGAGATCAGAGACAGGAGATCAGAGACAGGAGATCAGAGACAGGAGATCAGAGACAGAGATCAGAGACAGGAGATCAGAGACAGGAGATCAGGGACAGAGATCAGAGACAGGAGATCAGGGACAGGAGATCAGGGACAGAGATCAGGGACAGGAGATCAGAGACAGGAGATCAGAGACAGGAGATCAGAGACAGGAGATCAGAGACAGGAGATCAGAGATCAGGAGATCAGAGACAGGAGATCAGGGACAGGAGATCAGGGACAGGAGATCAGAGACAGGAGATCAGAGACAGGAGATCAGAGACAGGAGATCAGGGACAGAGATCAGAGACAGGAGATCAGAGACAGGAGATCAGAGACAGGAGATCAGAGATCAGAGACAGGAGATCAGAGACAGAGATCAGAGACAGGAGATCAGAGACAGGAGATCAGAGATCAGAGACAGGAGATCAGAGACAGAGATCAGAGACAGGAGATCAGAGACAGGAGATCAGAGACAGAGATCAGAGACAGGAGATCAGAGACAGGAGATCAGAGACAGAGATCAGAGACAGGAGATCAGAGACAGGAGATCAGAGACAGGAGATCAGAGACAGGAGATCAGAGACAGGAGATCAGAGATCAGAGACAGGAGATCAGAGACAGGAGATCAGAGATCAGAGACAGGAGATCAGAGACAGGAGATCAGAGACAGGAGATCAGAGATCAGAGACAGGAGATCAGAGACAGGAGATCAGAGACAGGAGATCAGAGACAGGAGATCAGAGATCAGAGACAGGAGATCAGAGACAGGAGATCAGAGACAGGAGATCAGAGATCAGAGACAGGAGATCAGAGACAGGAGATCAGAGACAGGAGATCAGAGACAGGAGATCAGAGATCAGAGACAGGAGATCAGAGACAGGAGATCAGAGACAGGAGATCAGAGACAGGAGATCAGAGACAGGAGATCAGAGATCAGAGACAGGAGATCAGAGACAGGAGATCAGAGACAGGAGATCAGAGATCAGAGACAGGAGATCAGAGACAGGAGATCAGAGACAGGAGATCAGAGACAGGAGATCAGAGACAGGAGATCAGAGACAGAGATCAGAGACAGGAGATCAGAGACAGGAGATCAGAGACAGGAGATCAGAGACAGGAGATCAGAGACAGGAGATCAGAGATCAGAGACAGGAGATCAGAGACAGGAGATCAGAGATCAGAGACAGGAGATCAGAGACAGGAGATCAGAGACAGGAGATCAGAGACAGGAGATCAGAGATCAGAGACAGGAGATCAGAGACAGGAGATCAGAGACAGGAGATCAGAGACAGGAGATCAGAGATCAGAGACAGGAGATCAGAGACAGGAGATCAGAGATCAGAGACAGGAGATCAGAGACAGGAGATCAGAGACAGGAGATCAGAGACAGGAGATCAGAGACAGGAGATCAGAGACAGGAGATCAGAGACAGGAGATCAGAGATCAGAGACAGGAGATCAGAGACAGGAGATCAGAGATCAGAGACAGGAGATCAGAGACAGGAGATCAGAGACAGGAGATCAGAGACAGGAGATCAGAGACAGGAGATCAGAGACAGAGATCAGAGACAGGAGATCAGAGATCAGAGACAGGAGATCAGAGACAGGAGATCAGAGACAGGAGATCAGAGACAGGAGATCAGAGATCAGAGACAGGAGATCAGAGACAGGAGATCAGAGACAGGAGATCAGAGACAGGAGATCAGAGATCAGAGACAGGAGATCAGAGACAGGAGATCAGAGACAGGAGATCAGAGATCAGAGACAGGAGATCAGAGACAGGAGATCAGAGACAGGAGATCAGAGACAGGAGATCAGAGACAGGAGATCAGAGACAGGAGATCAGAGATCAGAGACAGGAGATCAGAGACAGGAGATCAGAGACAGGAGATCAGAGACAGGAGATCAGAGACAGGAGATCAGAGACAGGAGATCAGAGACAGGAGATCAGAGACAGGAGATCAGAGACAGGAGATCAGAGATCAGAGACAGGAGATCAGAGACAGGAGATCAGAGACAGGAGATCAGAGACAGGAGACCAGAGACAGGAGATCAGAGACAGGAGATCAGAGACAGGAGATCAGAGACAGGAGATCAGAGACAGGAGATAAGAGACAGGAGATCAGAGACAGGAGATCAGAGATCAGAGACAGGAGATCAGAGATCAGAGACAGGAGATCAGAGACAGGAGATCAGAGACAGGAGATCAGAGACAGGAGATCAGAGACAGGAGATCAGAGACAGGAGATCAGAGATCAGAGACAGGAGATCAGAGACAGGAGATCAGAGACAGGAGATCAGAGACAGGAGATCAGAGACAGGAGATCAGAGATCAGAGACAGGAGATCAGGGACAGGAGATCAGAGACAGGAGATCAGAGACAGGAGATCAGAGATCAGAGACAGGAGATCAGAGATCAGAGACAGGAGATCAGAGACAGGAGATCAGAGACAGGAGATCAGAGATCAGAGACAGGAGATCAGAGACAGGAGATCAGAGACAGGAGATCAGAGACAGGAGATCAGAGACAGGAGATCAGAGATCAGGGACAGGAGATCAGAGACAGGAGATCAGAGACAGGAGATCAGAGATCAGAGACAGGAGATCAGGGACAGGAGATCAGAGACAGGAGATCAGAGACAGGAGATCAGAGATCAGAGACAGGAGATCAGAGACAGGAGATCAGAGACAGGAGATCAGAGACAGGAGATCAGAGACAGGAGATCAGAGATCAGGGACAGGAGACCAGAGACAGGAGATCAGAGATCAGAGACAGGAGATCAGAGATCAGAGACAGGAGATCAGAGATCAGAGACAGGAGATCAGAGACAGGAGATCAGAGACAGGAGATCAGAGATCAGAGACAGGAGATCAGAGACAGGAGATCAGGGACAGGAGATCAGAGACAGGAGATCAGAGACAGGAGATCAGAGACAGGAGATCAGAGATCAGAGACAGGAGATCAGAGACAGGAGATCAGAGACAGGAGATCAGAGACAGGAGATCAGAGACAGGAGATCAGAGACAGGAGATCAGAGACAGGAGATCAGAGACAGGAGATCAGAGATCAGAGACAGGAGATCAGAGATCAGAGACAGGAGATCAGAGATCAGAGACAGGAGATCAGAGACAGGAGATCAGAGACAGGAGATCAGAGATCAGAGACAGGAGATCAGAGACAGGAGATCAGGGACAGGAGATCAGAGACAGGAGATCAGAGACAGGAGATCAGAGATCAGAGACAGGAGACCAGAGACAGGAGATCAGAGATCAGAGACAGGAGATCAGAGACAGGAGATCAGAGACAGGAGACCAGAGACAGGAGATCAGAGATCAGAGACAGGAGATCAGAGACAGGAGATCAGGGACAGGAGATCAGAGATCAGAGACAGGAGATCAGAGATCAGAGACAGGAGACCAGAGATCAGAGACAGGAGATCAGAGATCAGAGACAGGAGATCAGAGATCAGAGACAGGAGACCAGAGATCAGAGACAGGAGATCAGAGATCAGAGACAGGAGATCAGAGATCAGAGACAGGAGATCAGAGACAGGAGATCAGAGATCAGAGACAGGAGATCAGAGACAGGAGATCAGAGACAGGAGATCAGAGACAGGAGATCAGAGACAGGAGATCAGAGATCAGAGACAGGAGATCAGAGACAGGAGATCAGGGACAGGAGATCAGAGACAGGAGATCAGAGACAGGAGATCAGAGACAGGAGACCAGAGACAGGAGATCAGAGATCAGAGACAGGAGATCAGAGACAGGAGATCAGAGACAGGAGATCAGAGACAGGAGATCAGAGACAGGAGACCAGAGACAGGAGATCAGAGATCAGAGACAGGAGATCAGAGATCAGAGACAGGAGATCAGAGACAGGAGATCAGAGATCAGAGACAGGAGATCAGAGACAGGAGATCAGAGACAGGAGATCAGAGACAGGAGATCAGAGACAGGAGATCAGAGATCAGAGACAGGAGACCAGAGACAGGAGATCAGAGATCAGAGACAGGAGACCAGAGACAGGAGATCAGAGACAGGAGATCAGAGACAGGAGATCAGAGATCAGAGACAGGAGATCAGAGACAGGAGATCAGGGACAGGAGATCAGAGATCAGAGACAGGAGATCAGAGATCAGAGACAGGAGATCAGAGACAGGAGATCAGAGACAGGAGATCAGAGACAGGAGATCAGAGATCAGAGACAGGAGATCAGAGACAGGAGATCAGGGACAGGAGATCAGAGATCAGAGACAGGAGATCAGAGACCAGAGACAGGAGATCAGAGACAGGAGATCAGAGACAGGAGACCAGAGACAGGAGATCAGAGATCAGAGACAGGAGATCAGAGACAGGAGACCAGAGACAGGAGATCAGAGACAGGAGATCAGAGACAGGAGATCAGAGACAGGAGATCAGAGATCAGAGACAGGAGATCAGAGACAGGAGATCAGAGACAGGAGATCAGAGACAGGAGATCAGAGACAGGAGATCAGAGACAGGAGATCAGAGATCAGAGACAGGAGATCAGAGACAGGAGATCAGAGACAGGAGATCAGAGACAGGAGATCAGAGACAGGAGATCAGAGACAGGAGATCAGAGACAGGAGATCAGAGATCAGAGACAGGAGACCAGAGACAGGAGATCAGAGATCAGAGACAGGAGATCAGAGACAGGAGATCAGAGACAGGAGATCAGAGACAGGAGATCAGAGACAGGAGATCAGAGATCAGAGACAGGAGACCAGAGACAGGAGATCAGAGATCAGAGACAGGAGATCAGAGACAGGAGACCAGAGACAGGAGATCAGAGACAGGAGACCAGAGACAGGAGACCAGAGACAGGAGATCAGAGACAGGAGATCAGAGATCAGAGACAGGAGATCAGAGACAGGAGACCAGAGACAGGAGATCAGAGACAGGAGATCAGAGACAGGAGATCAGAGACAGGAGATCAGAGATCAGAGACAGGAGACCAGAGACAGGAGATCAGAGACAGGAGATCAGAGACAGGAGATCAGAGATCAGAGACAGGAGATCAGAGACAGGAGATCAGAGACAGGAGATCAGGGACAGGAGATCAGAGACAGGAGATCAGAGACAGGAGATCAGAGACAGGAGATCAGAGACAGGAGATCAGGGACAGGAGATCAGAGACAGAGATCAGAGATCAGGAGATCAGGGATAGGAGATCAGAGACAGGAGATCAGAGACAGGAGATCAGAGACAGGAGATCAGGGACAGGAGATCAGAGACAGGAGATCAGAGACAGGAGATCAGAGACAGGAGACCAGAGACATGAGATCAGAGACAGGAGATCAGAGACAGGAGATCAGAGACAGGAGATCAGAGACAGGAGATCAGAGATCAGAGACAGGAGATCAGAGATCAGAGACAGAGATCAGAGACAGGAGATCAGAGACAGGAGATCAGAGATCAGAGACAAGAGATCAGAGACAGGAGATCAGAGACAGGAGATCAGAGACAGGAGATCAGAGATCAGGAGATCAGGGATAGGAGATCAGAGACAGGAGATCAGAGACAGGAGATCAGAGACAGGAGATCAGAGACAGGAGATCAGAGACAGGAGATCAGGGACAGGAGATCAGAGACAGGAGATCAGAGATCAGGGATCAGAGACAGGAGACCAGAGATCAGGGACAGGAGACCAGAGACAGGAGATCAGAGACAGGAGATCAGAGACAGGAGATCAGAGACAGGAGATCAGAGACAGAGATCAGAGACAGGAGATCAGAGATCAGGGATCAGAGACAGGAGACCAGAGATCAGGGACAGGAGACCAGAGACAGGAGATCAGGGACAGGAGATCAGAGACAGGAGATCAGAGACAGGAGATCAGAGACAGGAGATCAGAGACAGGAGATCAGGGACAGAGATCAGAGACAGGAGATCAGAGATCAGAGATCAGAGACAGGAGATCAGAGACAGGAGATCAGAGATCAGGGATCAGAGACAGGAGACCAGAGATCAGGGACAGGAGACCAGAGACAGGAGATCAGGGACAGGAGATCAGAGACAGGAGATCAGAGACAGGAGATCAGAGACAGGAGATCAGAGACAGGAGATCAGAGACAGAGATCAGAGACAGGAGACCAGAGATCAGGGACAGGAGACCAGAGACAGGAGATCAGGGACAGGAGATCAGAGACAGGAGATCAGAGACAGGAGATCAGAGATCAGGGATCAGAGACAGGAGATCAGAGACAGGAGATCAGGGACAGGAGATCAGAGATCAGAGACAGAGATCAGAGACAGGAGATCAGAGACAGGAGATCAGAGACAGGAGATCAGAGACAGGAGATCAGAGACAGGAGATCAGAGACAGGAGATCAGGGACAGAGATCAGAGACAGGAGATCAGAGATCAGAGACAGAGATCAGAGACAGGAGATCAGAGACAGGAGATCAGAGATCAGGGATCAGAGACAGGAGACCAGAGATCAGGGACAGGAGACCAGAGACAGGAGATCAGGGACAGGAGATCAGAGACAGGAGATCAGAGACAGGAGATCAGAGACAGGAGATCAGAGACAGGAGATCAGAGACAGAGATCAGAGACAGGAGACCAGAGATCAGGGACAGGAGACCAGAGACAGGAGATCAGGGACAGGAGATCAGAGACAGGAGATCAGAGACAGGAGATCAGAGACAGAGATCAGAGACAGGAGATCAGAGACAGGAGATCAGGGACAGGAGATCAGAGATCAGAGACAGAGATCAGAGACAGGAGATCAGAGACAGGAGATCAGAGACAGGAGATCAGAGACAGGAGATCAGAGACAGGAGATCAGAGACAGGAGATCAGAGACAGGAGATCAGAGACAGGAGACCAGAGACAGGAGATCAGAGACAGGAGATCAGAGACAGGAGATCAGAGACAGAGATCAGAGACAGGAGATCAGAGACAGGAGATCAGGGACAGGAGATCAGGGACAGGAGATCAGAGACAGGAGATCAGAGACAGGAGATCAGAGACAGAGATCAGAGACAGAGATCAGAGATCAGAGACAGAGATCAGAGACAGGAGATCAGAGATCAGAGACAGAGATCAGAGACAGGAGATCAGAGACAGGAGACCAGAGACAGGAGATCAGAGACAGGAGATCAGAGACAGGAGATCAGAGACAGAGATCAGAGACAGGAGATCAGAGACAGGAGATCAGGGACAGGAGATCAGGGACAGGAGATCAGAGACAGGAGATCAGAGACAGGAGACCAGAGACAGGAGATCAGAGACAGGAGATCAGAGACAGGAGATCAGAGACAGAGATCAGAGACAGGAGATCAGAGACAGGAGATCAGGGACAGGAGATCAGGGACAGGAGATCAGAGACAGGAGATCAGAGACAGGAGATCAGAGACAGGAGATCAGAGACAGAGATCAGAGACAGGAGATCAGAGACAGGAGATCAGGGACAGGAGATCAGGGACAGGAGATCAGAGACAGGAGATCAGAGACAGGAGATCAGAGACAGGAGATCAGAGATCAGGGATCAGAGACAGGAGACCAGAGATCAGGGACAGGAGATCAGAGACAGGAGATCAGAGACAGGAGATCAGAGACAGGAGATCAGAGACAGGAGATCAGAGACAGGAGATCAGAGACAGGAGATCAGAGATCACAGACAGGAGATCAGAGACAGGAGATCAGAGATCAGGGACAGGAGATCAGGGACAGGAGATCAGAGACAGGAGATCAGGGACAGGAGATCAGGGACAGGAGATCACACACCGGCCGAGCCTCTGGTCAAGCGCTCTCACCTGTGGACACGTCGTGCAGGCCGTGCAGGCAGGCGCTCATCTGGGTGAAGACGGCGTTAGCGCTGCTCGGACACATGGCGTCTGAACGAACACCTGCGGCAGAAAACATCAGTGACCACTCGAACACGGCACACGCGTGTCACGTGACGCCATACTCACTGGGCACGGCTAGCAGAGCCACGTAAGACTTCAGCTTCAGGAAGACGGCCGTCAGCTTCCTCAGGTCGTTCTGCAGCTGCTGGTTCCTGGCGGTCAGCGCTGCAGTGCAGAGAGAAGCCTCGCACTCCTCCTCCAGACTGCACACACACACACACACACACACGCAAGTTGTGTGCTCATCACTATGTAAAATAGAGTCGACCCATGACCCCTGTGAGCGCTGACCTCTTCAGCTGGTAGGGCAGGACCTTCTGCAGGAAGCTGCTGTAGGCGGAGAACGATCTGGAGAAGTCCTGCAGTTTGGCCAGAGTTTCCTGCAGAAGCACAACAGGTCAAACACACACACACACACACACACACGGCGGCCGATGGCGGTGATGTGTGTCTCTCATAGGACAGTGATGGCGTGTGTGTGTGTGTGTCTCACCAGGACAGTGATGGCGTGTGTGTGTGTGTGTCTCACCAGGACAGTGATGGTGTGTGTGTGTGTGTGTGTCTCACCAGGACAGTGATGGTGTGTGTGTGTCTCACCAGGACAGTGATGGCGTGTGTGTGTGTGTGTCTCACCAGGACAGTGATGGCGTGTGTGTGTGTGTCTCACCAGGACAGTGATGGTGTGTGTGTGTGTGTGTGTGTGTCTCACCAGGACAGTGATGGTGTGTGTGTGTGTGTCTCACCAGGACAGTGATGGCGTGTGTGTGTGTGTGTCTCACCAGGACAGTGATGGCGTGTGTGTGTGTGTGTGTGTCTCACCAGGACAGTGATAGCGTGTGTGTGTGTGTCTCACCAGGACAGTGATGGCGAGTGTGTGTGTGTGTGTGTGTCTCACCAGGACAGTGATGGCGAGTGTGTGTGTGTGTCTCACCAGGACAGTGATGGCGAGTGTGTGTGTGTGTGTGTGTCTCACCAGGACAGTGATGGCGAGTGTGTGTGTGTGTCTCACCAGGACAGTGATGGCGAGTGTGTGTGTGTGTGTGTGTCTCACCAGGACAGTGATGGACAGTGATGGCGAGTGTGTGTGTGTGTGTGTGTGTGTCTCACCAGGACAGTGATGGCGTCCTCTGTGATGCTCTGGTGTAGCTGCAGTAAATCCTCCTCCAGTGGCCGCAGGTATGAGGCGTTCTCGTGCAGAAACTGAGAGAACTGAGAGACGATCAGCGGTCAGATCACAGCACAATAGAGAGTCTGCAGCGTTAGCGGAGCGGGTCATCTGACATGAGGGCTGCGTATCGTCCACTACCTCACGATATTAATACACACGTGTCTGATCAATCAACACCACCATCAGCACAGAATGAGACAGGCTGAGGTGTTCCTCGTCATGAGTGTGAAGAGTGTATGACTGTGTCACCAGGAGTGATGGTGTGTGTGTGTGTGTGTGTGGCGCTCGTACCCTCTGGTTGACCGGTGAGATGGCCTCGATGGACGAGTCGAGCGGGTAGATGTGGACTCTCTGTTCGGTGTAGGAGTGGAAGTTCAGCAGCGCAGACACCAGATTCTGCACGAAGCCCAGAGCCTGAGCCGCCACATCACGAGCCTTCAGCTGCGCACAGCAGGGACAGAGGTCAGCTGACCGCCACCTGACCATCACCTGACCGCCACCTGATCACACTACACTCACTCACCTGATGCCGTCGGTTGTGCAGAGGAACGTTCAGGCTGTTGTACTCACTCAGCTCTACACACAAGACCAGATTCACTCGGTTACACACATGAAGGAAACGCTTGAGTGTACATCATGTGTGTGTGTGTCGCAAGTTCAGTATGGAGTACCACAAGGCTCAGTGCTAGGACCGCTGCTCTTCACCCTGTACATGCTACCACTGGGAGATATCATTAGGAAGCATGGCATTAGTTTTCATTGTTACGCTGACGATACTCAGCTCTATATTTCTTCACGCCCTGAAGAAACTTACCAATTCACAAGATTAACGGAATGCAGAGCTGATATAAAACATTGGATGACTGGTAATTTCCTGCAACTCAATTCAGAAAAAACTGAATTTTTAATTATTGGACAAAAAAGCTCCACAAGTAGTAACCTAGAATACTGTCTAACACTTGATGCTGCTCTGTCAAGTCTTCGTCGTCAGTGAGGAACCTGGGTGTGCTCTTTGATACCAATCTTTCGTTTGAAAGCCACGTTTCTAGCATCTGTAAAACTGCTTTCTACCATCTTAAAAATATATCAAAATTACGGCACATGCTCTCAATGCAAAATGCTGAACAGTTAGTTCATGCGTTCATGACCTCAAGGCTAGATTATTGTAATGCTCTATTGGGTGGTTGCCCTGCTCGCTTAATAAATAAACTCCAGCTGGTCCAAAACGCAGCAGCTCGAGTACTTACTAGAACCAGGAAGTGTGACCATATTAGCCCAGTTCTGTCAACACTGCACTGGCTACCTATTAAACATCACATACATTTTAAAATCTTGCTTATTACTTACAAAGCACTAAATGGTTTAGCTCCCCAATACTTGAGCGAGCTCTTAACATATTATACTCCATCACGTCTACTGCGCTCTCTAAACTCTGGCCAGTTGATCATACCGAGAATATCCAAATCAACTGCAGGCGGTCGATCCTTTTCCTATTTAGCTCCTAAACTCTGGAACTCTTCCTAGCACTGTTCGGGAAGCAGACACACTCTGTCAGTTTAAATCTAGACTAAACACACATCTCTTTACTGTGGCATACACATAAAACACTTTATCAATTAATTGATTGTTAGGCTGCATTAACTAGGTCAGCCGGAACCGGGAACACTTCCCATAACACCTGATGTACTCGTTACATCATCAGAAGAATGGCATCTACGCTAATGATATTCTCTCTGTTTATCCCGAGGTTTACTGCAGTCAGCCAAATCCGGGCCGTATCCTAATCAGATGGTGGACCTGCGCCCAGAGAAGACCAACACATGACCCCGAAGTGTCTGAGAGACCGTGTCAATTATCCTCCCCCTGCAACTGCCTCATCGACACGGCATCTAAATAAACCCGTCACCAGTGTGATGACTCCGGTCCTTGAATATTCCGATCTATTATGACCTCTGACCTGTAAAGCAGCCAGAATAATAATAATAATACGTTGTTTGTAAATTGGCCAGAGGAGAACTGGCACCCCGACTGAGCCTGGTTTCTCCCAAGGTTTATTTTTCTCCATTAGGTCACCTGATGGGGTTTTGGTTTCCTTGCCACTGTTGCCTCTGGCTTGGCGTGCTCAGTTGGGGACACTATATTTTTCAACTAAACATCGAAATAAATCTTATTAATAAACTAATTTAACCATGTAAACTAAATTACTGATCTAATTATTGATCTAAAGCCCACACTGTCACCGTATGGAAATTGAAATGAACTGATGACATCAAATGGCTATACAGCTGAATAAAATTATGCTGCATTATTTTCCTGTTTAACACTGTAAAGCTGCTTTGAAACAATCTACATTGTTAAAAGCGCTATATAAATAAAGTTGACTTGACTTGACTTGTGTGTGTGTGTGTGAGAGAGAGAGAGAGTGTGTGTGTGTGAGTGTGTGTGTGTGTGTGAGTGTGTGTGTGTGTGTGTGTGTGAGAGCGAGAGAGAGAGAGAGCGTGTGTGTGTGTTACTCACGGGTGTCATTAAAGGGCACTTTCTCCTGGATCACACTGCTGCTGTGCTTTAACTGACTGCTCACTTCAGTCTGATACTTCCTCAGCTGCTGCTGACTGACACACACACACACACACACACACACACACACACACACACACACACACACACACACAGTAAATACATCTGCTATTCAACACTTTCCAACAGATGACCTCAGTCAGTTATAAAGCAGGTGTGTGAGAATAATCTCTCTCTCTCTCTGTTACGGGTCGAGCAGATAAAACATCTGATCACCGCTCAAGCTAATCTTCAGATTCTGATTGAACACACTCATCTTTCCTTTCTGTGGGATAATGCTCTGCTGGTTTAGTTCAGTGTGTGAGGCTCAGATTAACAGAAGAGCAGTCAGTGTGAGACTGAAGGGTGTGTGTATTTACCACTCCTCAGTTCTGACTCGACAGTCCTTGGCTTCCCTCTCCAGGGTCTGAGCGTTCACCTGAGACGACAGCGTCATTAGACAAGCATCTCCACACACACACACACACACACACACACAGATCAGGCATAACATTATAACACTGATGATCTCTGTTAGTGGGTGGGATATATTAGGCAGCAAGTGAACATTTCATCCTCAGAGTTGATGTGTCAGAAGCAGGAGAAATGGGCAAGCGTGAGGATCTGAGCGAGTTTGACAAGGGCCAGATTGTGACGGCTAGACGACATCAGAGCATCTCCAGAACTGCAGCTCTTGTGGGGTGTTCCCGGTCTGCAGTGGTCAGTCTCTATCAAAAGTGAAGGACCAGTGGAGAACCGGCCACAGGGTCATGGGCGGCCGAGGCTCATTGATGCCCGTGGGGAGCGAAGGCTGGCCCGTGTGGTCCGATCAAACAGACGAGCTACTGGAGCTGTAGGTTTGGGCAATGAAACCTTGGGTCACACATGTGGATGTTACTTTGACACGTACCGCCAACCATGAACGGCTGTTTTGGCAGCAAAAGTGGGAGCAACACAATATTAGGTCATAATGTTATGCCTGACCGGTGTGTCAACATCATCACATATGAACAGCACTAGGGATGTGCATCTCAGCACTCGAGCACTCCTCAGGGTTAAGACACTATCAAGGTAACATGGTGTGTTTTACACACAGTGTCCTGCGGGGTCTGACCTCGAGGCGAGCCTTGTCGCTCTGCAGTTTGTCGATGGTGTCGCTGTATCTGCTGGTCAGCGCGTCCACTATAGCCTGATGCTGCTCGGACTCGCTCTCCAGCTGATCCAGCCGCGCTCTCAGCTGAGCCTCCTGACGCCGGTACTGCTCGTCCGCTTCATAGAACTGAACACACACACACACACACACACACACACACACACACAATCTCTGTTACTGTGGTTATACTGCATGAATATCTGCATGATTACAGTCAGTAATAAAGTCTGTGTGGAGAAGAGCAGGGGACTGAGCACTGACCCCTGAGGTTCCCCACAGCTGACACACCTTTCCCCCAGCGGTTCAGACCATAATCAAAGTCCCTCCCTTACCCAATCAAACCCCAGCCTGAGAGCGCACACTTCCACTGTGTGATGAAGGGCAGAATCAGACACACACACACACACACACACACACACACACACACACTCATATCACTTCTGAGCACTCAATATGGCAGAATAAGTCCCGGCTTAATAAAAGTGCCGGTCGCTGATTGGTGAAGTCACTGCAGCTGCGCCGAAGCTCTGGTTGCTATAGAAACAGGCAGCGTTCTGAGACATGCTTATGACTGCACGTGCACAGGCCCGAGAAAAACACGTCTAACACGGTTTGAGAACTTAGAAATACAACTGATGAGGAGTAGCTCAGAGATTTCATTGGTGATTTAAATATTAAATTCAACTGCAAGCTTTGTGAGTAATTCAATGTTTCCCATTCAAAGAGATGCACTTCCATGACCTAAAGGTGGAACTGACTCGCCGTGAGGGGACAAACGGTTCCAGACGAAGCCTGAGCAGAGCCGACGAGTTTCAGTACGCCTGCACGTCTGAACAAACACACTTCAACAGCTCCTTTATTAGGACAGGCCCCGTGCTTCTAAACGAATCGCTCACTCTAAACGAATCGCTCACTGTAAACGGATCGGTCACTGTAAACGGATCGTAAACGCATCGCTCACTGTAAACGGATCGCTCGCTGTAAACGCATCGCTCGCTGTAAACGGATCGCTCGCTGTAAACGGATCGGTCACTGTAAACGCATCGCTCGCTGTAAACGGATCGCTCGCTGTAAACGGATCGGTCACTGTAAACGCATCGCTCGCTGTAAACGGATCGCTCGCTGTAAACGCATCGCTCGCTGTAAACGGATCGCTCGCTGTAAACGGATCGGTCACTGTAAACGCATCGCTCGCTGTAAACGGATCGCTCGCTGTAAACGCATCGCTCGCTGTAAACGGATCGGTCACTGTAAACGCATCGCTCGCTGTAAACGGATCGCTCGCTGTAAACGGATCGCTCGCTGTAAACGGATCGCTCGCTGTAAACGGATCGCTCGCTGTAAACGGATCGCTCGCTGTAAACGGATCGCTCGCTGTAAACGGATCGCTCGCTGTAAACGGATCGGTCGCTGTAAACGGATCGCTCGCTGTAAACGCATCGCTCGCTGTAAACGGATCGCTCGCTGTAAACGGATCTGTCACTGTAAACGCATCGCTCGCTGTAAACGGATCGCTCGATGTAAACGGATCGGTCACTGTAAACGGATCTGTCACTGTAAACGCATCGCTCGCTGTAAACGGATCGCTCGCTGTAAACGGATCGCTCGATGTAAACGGATCGTCACTGTAAACGCATCGCTCGCTGTAAACGGATCGCTCGCTGTAAACGGATCGCTCGATGTAAACGGATCGGTCACTGTAAACGCATCGCTCGCTGTAAACGGATCGCTCGCTGTAAACGGATCGCTCGCTGTAAACGGATCGCTCGATGTAAACGGATCGGTCACTGTAAACGGATCGCTCGCTGTAAACGGATCGGTCACTGTAAACGGATCGCTCGCTGTAAACGGATCGTCACTGTAAACGCATCGCTCGCTGTAAACGGATCGCTCGCTGTAAACGGATCGCTCGATGTAAACGGATCGGTCACTGTAAACGCATCGCTCGCTGTAAACGGATCGCTCGCTGTAAACGGATCGCTCGCTGTAAACGGATCGCTCGATGTAAACGGATCGGTCACTGTAAACGGATCGGTCACTGTAAACGCATCGCTCGCTGTAAACGGATCGCTCGCTGTAAACGGATCGGTCACTGTGAACGCATCGCACGCTGTAAACGGATCGCTCGCTGTAAACGCATCGCTCACTGTAAACGGATCGCTCGCTGTAAACGGATCGGTCACTGTAAACGTATCGCTCGCTGTAAACGGATCGGTCACTGTAAACGCGTCGCTCGCTGTAAACGGATCGCTCGCTGTAAACGGATCGGTCACTGTGAACGCATCGCACGCTGTAAACGGATCGCTCGCTGTAAACGCATCGCTCACTGTAAACGGATCGCTCGCTGTAAACGGATCGGTCACTGTAAACGCATCGCTCGCTGTAAACGGATCGGTCACTGTAAACGCATCGCTCGCTGTAAACGGATCGCTCGCTGTAAACGGATCGCTCGCTGTAAACGGATCGCTCACTGTAAACGGATCGCTCGCTGTAAACGGATCGGTCACTGTAAACGCATCGCTCGCTGTAAACGGATCGCTCGATGTAAACGGATCGGTCACTGTAAACGGATCGCTCGATGTAAACGGATCGCTCACTGTAAACGGATCGCTCGCTGTAAACGCATCGCTCACTGTAAACGGATCGCTCGCTGTAAACGGATCGGTCACTGTAAACGCATCGCTCGCTGTAAACGGATCGGTCACTGTAAACGCATCGCTCGCTGTAAACGGATCGCTCGCTGTAAACGGATCGCTCGCTGTAAACGGATCGCTCGCTGTAAACGGATCGCTCGCTGTAAACGGATCGGTCACTGTAAACGCATCGCTCGCTGTAAACGGATCGGTCACTGTAAACGCATCGCTCGCTGTAAACGGATCGCTCGCTGTAAACGGATCGCTCACTGTAAACGGATCGCTCACTGTAAACGGATCGCTCACTGTAAACGGATCGCTCGCTGTAAACGGATCGGTCACTGTAAACGGATCGCTCGCTGTAAACGCATCGCTCGCTGTAAACGGATCGCTCGATGTAAACGGATCGGTCACTGTAAACGGATCGGTCACTGTAAACGGATCGGTCACTGTAAACGGATCGCTCGATGTAAACGGATCGGTCGCTGTAAACGGATCGCTCGATGTAAACGGATCGGTCAGTGTAAACGGATCGGTCACTGTAAACGGATCGCTCGCTGTAAACGGATCGCTCGCTGTAAACGGATCGGTCACTGTAAACGGATCGCTCGATGTAAACGGATCGCTCGCTGTAAACGGATCGGTCACTGTAAACGGATCGGTCACTGTAAACGGATCGCTCGCTGTAAACGGATCGGTCACTGTAAACGGATCGGTCACTGTAAACGGATCGCTCGCTGTAAACGGATCGGTCGCTGTAAACGGATCGCTCGATGTAAACGGATCGGTCAGTGTAAACGGATCGGTCACTGTAAACGGATCGCTCGCTGTAAACGGATCGCTCGCTGTAAACGGATCGGTCACTGTAAACGGATCGCTCGCTGTAAACGGATCGCTCGATGTAAACGGATCGGTCACTGTAAACGGATCGGTCACTGTAAACGGATCGCTCGCTGTAAACGGATCGGTCACTGTAAACGGATCGCTCGCTGTAAACGGATCGCTCGCTGTAAACGGATCGGTCATTGTAAACGGATCGGTCGATGTAAACGGATCGGTCGCTGTAAACGGATCGCTCGATGTAAACGGATCGGTCAGTGTAAACGGATCGGTCACTGTAAACGGATCGCTCGATGTAAACGGATCGGTCACTGTAAACGGATCGCTCGCTGTAAACGGATCGCTCGATGTAAACTGATCGCTCGATGTAAACGGATCGCTCGATGTAAACGGATCGTAAACGGATCGCTCGCTGTAAACGGATCGTAAACGCATCGCTCGCTGTAAACGGATCGCTCGCTGTAAACGGATCGCTCGATGTAAACGGATCGGTCACTGTAAACGGATCGGTCACTGTAAACGCATCGCTCGCTGTAAACGGATCGGTCACTGTAAACGCGTCGCTCGCTGTAAACGGATCGCTCGCTGTAAACGGATCGCTCGATGTAAACTGATCGCTCGCTGTAAACGGATCGGTCACTGTAAACGCATCGCTCGCTGTAAACGGATCGCTCGCTGTAAACGCATCGCTCGCTGTAAACGGATCGCTCGCTGTAAACGGATCGGTCACTGTAAACGGATCGCTCGCTGTAAACGCATCGCTCGCTGTAAACGGATCGGTCACTGTAAACGGATCGCTCGATGTAAACGGATCGTCGCTGTAAACGGATCGCTCGATGTAAACGGATCGGTCAGTGTAAACGGATCGGTCACTGTAAACGGATCGCTCGCTGTAAACGGATCGCTCGATGTAAACGGATCGGTCACTGTAAACGGATCGCTCGATGTAAACGGATCGGTCACTGTAAACGGATCGCTCGCTGTAAACGGATCGCTCGATGTAAACTGATCGCTCGATGTAAACGGATCGCTCGATGTAAACGGATCGTAAACGGATCGCTCGCTGTAAACGGATCGTAAACGGATCGCTCACTGTAAACGGATCGCTCGATGTAAACGGATCGGTCACTGTAAACGGATCGCTCGATGTAAACGGATCGGTCACTGTAAACTGATCGCTCGCTGTAAACCGATCGCTCGATGTAAACGGATCGCTCGCTGTAAACGGATCGCTCGCTGTAAACGCATCGCTCGCTGTAAACGGATCGGTCACTGTAAACGCGTCGCTCGCTGTAAACGGATCGCTCGATGTAAACGGATCGCTCGCTGTAAACGCATCGCTCACTGTAAACGGATCGCTCACTGTAAACGGATCGCTCGCTGTAAACGGATCGGTCACTGTAAACGCATCGCTCGCTGTAAACGGATCGCTCGATGTAAACGGATCGCTCGCTGTAAACGCATCGCTCACTGTAAACGGATCGCTCACTGTAAACGGATCGCTCGCTGTAAACGGATCGGTCACTGTAAACGCATCGCTCGCTGTAAACGGATCAGTCACTGTAAACGCATCGCTCGCTGTAAACGGATCGCTCGCTGTAAACGGATCGGTCGCTGTAAACGGATCGGTCGCTGTAAACGGATCGGTCACTGTAAACGGATCGCTCGATGTAAACGGATCGGTCACTGTAAACGGAACGCTCGCTGTAAACGGATCGCTCGATGTAAACGGATCGCTCGCTGTAAACGGATCGTAAACGGATCGCTCACTGTAAACGGATCGGTCGCTGTAAACGGATCGGTCGCTGTAAACGGATCGTCGCTGTAAACGGATCGCTCGCTGTAAACGGATCGTAAACGGATCGCTCACTGTAAACGGATCGGTCGCTGTAAACGGATCGGTCGCTGTAAACGGATCGGTCGCTGTAAACGGATCGTCGCTGTAAACGGATCGCTCGCTGTAAACGGATCGTAAACGGATCGCTCACTGTAAACGGATCGGTCGCTGTAAACGGATCGCTCGCTGTAAACGGATCGCTCGCTGTAAACGGATCGCTCGATGTAAACGGATCGGTCACTGTAAACGGATCGCTCGCTGTAAACGGATCGCTCGATGTAAACGGATCGCTCGCTGTAAACGGATCGCTCGCTGTAAACGGATCGGTACACCAGAACACTGACCACACCAGAACACTGACCACGCCAGAACACTGACCACGCCAGAACACTGACAACGCCAGAGCACTGACCACACCAGAACACTGACAACACCAGAACACTGACCACGCCAGAACACTGACCACGCCAGAACACTGACAATGCCAGAACACTGACCACGCCAGAACACTGACCACGCCAGAGCACTGACCACGCCAGAGCACTGACCACGCCAGAACACTGACCACGCCAGAACACTGACCACGCCAGAACACTGACCACACCAGAACACTGACCACGCCAGAACACTGACCACGCCAGAACACTGACAACGCCAGAGCACTGACCACACCAGAGCACTGACCACACCAGAGCACTGACAACACCAGAACACTGACCACACCAGAACACTGACAACGCCAGAACACTGACCACGCCAGAGCACTGACCACACCAGAACACTGACCACACCAGAACACTGACAACGCCAGAACACTGACCACGCCAGAACACTGACCACGCCAGAACACTGACAACGCCAGAGCACTGACCACACCAGAACACTGACCACACCAGAACACTGACCACACCAGAACACTGACCACACCAGAACACTGACCACGCCAGAACACTGACAACGCCAGAGCACTGACCACGCCAGAACACTGACCACACCAGAACACTGACAACACCAGAACACTAACCACACCAGAACACTGACAACACCAAAACACTGACCACACCAGAACACTGACAACACCAGAACACTGACCACACCAGAACACTGACAACACCAGAACACTGACCACACCAGAACACTGACCACACCAGAACACTGACAACACCAGAACACTGACCACACCAGAACACTGACCACACCAGAACACTGACAACACCAGAACACTGACCACACCAGAACACTGACCACGCCAGAACACTGACAACGCCAGAGCACTGACAACGCCAGAACACTGACAACGCCAGAACACTGACCACGCCAGAACACTGACCACACCAGAACACTGACAACACCAGAACACTGACCACACCAGAACACTGACCACACCAGAACACTGACAACGCCAGAGCACTGACAACGCCAGAACACTGACAACGCCAGAACACTGACCACGCCAGAACACTGACAACGCCAGAACACTGACAACGCCAGAACACTGACAACGCCAGAACACTGACCACGCCAGAACACTGACCACACCAGAACACTGACAACACCAGAACACTGACCACGCCAGAGCACTGATAACGCCAGAACACTGACAACGCCAGAACACTGACCACACCAGAACACTGACCACACCAGAACACTGACCACACCAGAACACTGACAACGCCAGAACACTGACAACGCCAGAGCACTGACAACGCCAGAACACTGACAACGCCAGAACACTGACCACACCAGAACACTGACCACACCAGAACACTGACAACGCCAGAACACTGACCACGCCAGAACACTGACAACGCCAGATCACTGACCACACCAGAACACTGACCACACCAGAACACTGACCACGCCAGAACACTGACCACGCCAGAACACTGACAACGCCAGAACACTGACAACGCCAGAGCACTGACCACGCCAGAACACTGACCACGCCAGAACACTGACAACACCAGAACACTGACCACGCCAGAACACTGACCACGCCAGAACACTGACCACACCAGAACACTGACCACACCAGAACACTGACCACGCCAGAACACTGACCACGCCAGAACACTGACAACGCCAGAACACTGACAACGCCAGAACACTGACAACGCCAGAGCACTGACCACGCCAGAGCACTGACAACACCAGAACACTGACCACGCCAGAACACTGACCACGCCAGAACACTGACAACGCCAGAACACTGACCACGCCAGAACACTGACCACGCCAGAACACTGACCACGCCAGAACACTGACCACGCCAGAACACTGACCACGCCAGAACACTGACCACACCAGAACACTGACAACGCCAGAACACTGACCACACCAGAACACTGACAACGCCAGAACACTGACCACACCAGAACACTGACCACACCAGAACACTGACAACGCCAGAACACTGACCACGCCAGAACACTGACCACGCCAGAACACTGACAATGCCAGAGCACTGACCACACCAGAACACTGACAACGCCAGAACACTGACCACGCCAGAACACTGACCACGCCAGAACACTGACAACGCCAGAGCACTGACAACGCCAGAACACTGACCACGCCAGAGCACTGACCACACCAGAACACTGACCACACCAGAACACTGACAACGCCAGAACACTGACCACGCCAGAACACTGACCACAACACTGACCACACCAGAACACTGACAACGCCAGAACACTGACCACGCCAGAACACTGACCACGCCAGAACACTGACAACGCCAGAGCACTGACAACGCCAGAACACTGACCACGCCAGAGCACTGACCACACCAGAACACTGACCACACCAGAACACTGACAACGCCAGAACACTGACCACGCCAGAACACTGACCACAACACTGACCACACCAGAACACTGACAACGCCAGAACACTGACCACGCCAGAGCACTGACCACACCAGAACACTGACCACACCAGAACACTGACAACGCCAGAACACTGACCACGCCAGAACACTGACCACGCCAGAACACTGACAACGCCAGAGCACTGACCACACCAGAACACTGACCACACCAGAACACTGACCACACCAGAACACTGACCACGCCAGAACACTGACAACGCCAGAGCACTGACCACACCAGAACACTGACCACACCAGAACACTGACAACACCAGAACACTAACCACACCAGAACACTGACAACACCAGAACACTGACCACACCAGAACACTGACAACACCAGAACACTGACCACACCAGAACACTGACAACACCAGAACACTGACAACACCAGAACACTGACCACACCAGAACACTGACAACACCAGAACACTGACCACACCAGAACACTGACCACACCAGAACACTGACAACACCAGAACACTGACCACACCAGAACACTGACCACGCCAGAACACTGACAACGCCAGAGCACTGACAACGCCAGAACACTGACAACGCCAGAACACTGACCACGCCAGAACACTGACCACGCCAGAACACTGACAACACCAGAACACTGACCACACCAGAACACTGACCACACCAGAACACTGACAACGCCAGAGCACTGACAACGCCAGAACACTGACAACGCCAGAACACTGACAACGCCAGAACACTGACAACGCCAGAACACTGACCACACCAGAACACTGACAACACCAGAACACTGACCACGCCAGAGCACTGATAACGCCAGAACACTGACAACGCCAGAACACTGACCACACCAGAACACTGACCACACCAGAACACTGACAACGCCAGAACACTGACAACGCCAGAGCACTGATAACGCCAGAACACTGACAACGCCAGAACACTGACCACACCAGAACACTGACCACACCAGAACACTGACAACGCCAGAACACTGACCACGCCAGAACACTGACAACGCCAGATCACTGACCACACCAGAACACTGACCACACCAGAACACTGACCACGCCAGAACACTGACCACGCCAGAACACTGACAACGCCAGAACACTGACAACGCCAGAGCACTGACCACGCCAGAACACTGACCACGCCAGAACACTGACCACACCAGAACACTGACCACACCAGAACACTGACAACACCAGAACACTGACCACACCAGAACACTGACCACACCAGAACACTGACAACACCAGAACACTGACAACACCAGAACACTGACCACGCCAGAACACTGACCACACCAGAACACTGACAACACCAGAACACTGACAACACCAGAACACTGACCACACCAGAGCACTGACAACGCCAGAACACTGACCACGCCAGAACACTGACCACGCCAGAACACTGACCACGCCAGAGCACTGACCACGCCAGAGCACTGACCACACCAGAACACTGACCACTGACCACACCACACCAGAACACTGTCCACACCAGAACACTGTCCACACCAGAACACTGACCACGCCAGAGCACTGATAACGCCAGAGCACTGACAACGCCAGAACACTGACCACGCCAGAACACTGACCACGCCAGAGCACTGACCACGCCAGAGCACTGACCACGCCAGAGCACTGACCACACCAGAACACTGACCACTGACCACACCACACCAGAACACTGTCCACACCAGAACACTGACCACACCAGAACACTGACAACGCCAGAACACCGTCCACACCAGAACACTGACAACACTGACCACACCACACCAGAACACTGACCACTGACCACACCACACCAGAACACTGTCCACACCAGAACACTGACAACGCCAGAACACTGACAACACTGACCACACCACACCAGAACACTGACAACACTGACCACACCACACCAGAACACTGACAACACTGACCACACCACACCAGAACACTGACAACACTGACCACACCACACCAGAACACTGACAACACTGACCACACCACACCAGAACACTGACAACGCCAGAACACCGTCCACACCAGAACACTGACAACACTGACCACACCACACCAGAACACTGACCACTGACCACACCACACCAGAACACTGTCCACTGACCACACCACACCAGAACACTGTCCACACCAGAACACTGACAACGCCAGAACACTGACAACACTGACCACACCACACCAGAACACTGACAACACTGACCACACCACACCAGAACACTGACAACACCAGAACACTGTCCACACCAGAACACTGACCACACCAGAACACTGACAACACTGACCACACCACACCAGAACACTGTCCACACCAGAACACTGACAACACTGACCACACCACACCAGAACACTGTCCACACCAGAACACTGACAACGCCAGAACACTGACAACACTGACCACACCACACCAGAACACTGACAACACTGACCACACCACACCAGAACACTGACAACACCAGAACACTGTCCACACCAGAACACTGTCCACACCAGAACACTGACCACACCAGAACACTGACCACACACCAGAACACTGACAACACCAGAACACTGTCCACACCAGAACACTGACAACACTGACCACACCACACCAGAACACTGTCCACACCAGAACACTGTCCACTGACCACACCACACCAGAACACTGTCCACACCAGAACACTGACAACGCCAGAACACTGACAACACTGACCACACCACACCAGAACACTGACAACACTGACCACACCACACCAGAACACTGACAACACCAGAACACTGTCCACACCAGAACACTGACCACACCAGAACACTGACAACACTGACCACACCACACCAGAACACTGTCCACACCAGAACACTGACCACACCAGAACACTGACAACACTGACCACACCACACCAGAACACTGTCCACACCAGAACACTGTCCACACCAGAACACTGTCCACACCAGAACACTGACCACACCAGAACACTGACCACACACCAGAACACTGACAACACCAGAACACTGACCACACACCAGAACACTGACCACACCAGAACACTGACAACACTGACCACACCACACCAGAACACTGTCCACACCAGAACACTGTCCACACCAGAACACTGACCACACCAGAACACTGACCACACACCAGAACACTGACAACACCAGAACACTGACCACACACCAGAACACTGACCACACACCAGAACACTGACAACACCAGAACACTGACAACACCAGAACACTGACCACACACCAGAACACTGACAACACCAGAACACTGACAACACCAGAACACTGACCACACACCAGAGCACTGACCACACCAGAACACTGACAACACACCAGAACACTGACCACACCAGAACACTGACCACACACCAGAACACTGACAACACCAGAACACTGACAACACCAGAACACTGACCACACACCAGAACACTGACAACACCAGAACACTGACCACACCAGAACACTGACAACACACCAGAACACTGACAACACCAGAACACTGACAACACCAGAACACTGACAACACCAGAACACTGACCACACACCAGAACACTGACAACACCAGAACACTGACAACACCAGAACACTGACCACACCAGAACACTGACCACACACCAGAACACTGACAACACCAGAACACTGACCACACACCAGAACACTGACAACACCAGAACACTGACAACACCAGAACACTGACCACACCAGAACACTGACAACACCAGAACACTGACCACACCAGAACACTGACCACACACCAGAACACTGACAACACCAGAACACTGACAACACCAGAACACTGACAACACCAGAACACTGACAACACCAGAACACTGACCACACACCAGAACACTGACAACACCAGAACACTGACCACACCAGAACACTGACCACACCAGAACACTGACAACACACCAGAACACTGACAACACCAGAACACTGACAACACCAGAACACTGACCACACACCAGAACACTGACAACACCAGAACACTGACAACACCAGAACACTGACCACACACCAGAACACTGACAACACCAGAACACTGACAACACCAGAACACTGACAACACCAGAACACTGACAACACCAGAACACTGACAACACCAGAACACTGACCACACCAGAACACTGACCACACACCAGAACACTGACAACACCAGAACACTGACAACACCAGAACACTGACCACACACCAGAACACTGACAACACCAGAACACTGACCACACCAGAACACTGACAACACACCAGAACACTGACAACACCAGAACACTGACAACACCAGAACACTGACCACACACCAGAACACTGACAACACCAGAACACTGACAACACCAGAACACTGACAACACCAGAACACTGACCACACACCAGAACACTGACAACACCAGAACACTGACCACACCAGAACACTGACCACACCAGAACACTGACAACACACCAGAACACTGACAACACCAGAACACTGACAACACCAGAACACTGACCACACACCAGAACACTGACAACACCAGAACACTGACAACACCAGAACACTGACCACACCAGAACACTGACCACACACCAGAACACTGACAACACCAGAACACTGACAACACCAGAACACTGACCACACACCAGAACACTGACAACACCAGAACACCTAACCACGCCAGAACACTGACCACGCCAGAGCACTGACCACACCAGAACACTGACCACTGACCACACCACACCAGAACACTGTCCACACCAGAACACTGTCCACACCAGAACACTGACCACGCCAGAGCACTGATAACGCCAGAGCACTGACCACGCCAGAGCACTGACCACGCCAGAGCACTGACCACACCAGAACACTGACCACACCACACCAGAACACTGTCCACACCAGAACACTGTCCACACCAGAACACTGACCACGCCAGAACACTGACCACACCAGAACACTGACCACGCCAGAGCACTGACCACGCCAGAGCACTGACCACACCAGAACACTGACCACTGACCACACCACACCAGAACACTGTCCACACCAGAACACTGTCCACGCCAGAACACTGACCACGCCAGAACACTGACCACGCCAGAGCACTGACCACGCCAGAGCACTGACCACACCAGAACACTGACCACTGACCACACCACACCAGAACACTGTCCACACCAGAACACTGTCCACACCAGAACACTGACCACGCCAGAGCACTGATAACGCCAGAGCACTGACAACGCCAGAACACTGACCACGCCAGAACACTGACCACGCCAGAGCACTGACCACGCCAGAGCACTGACCACGCCAGAGCACTGACCACACCAGAACACTGACCACTGACCACACCACACCAGAACACTGTCCACACCAGAACACTGACCACACCAGAACACTGACCACACCAGAACACTGACAACGCCAGAACACCGTCCACACCAGAACACTGACAACACTGACCACACCACACCACACCAGAACACTGACCACTGACCACACCACACCAGAACACTGTCCACACCAGAACACTGACAACGCCAGAACACTGACAACACTGACCACACCACACCAGAACACTGACAACACTGACCACACCACACCAGAACACTGACAACACTGACCACACCACACCAGAACACTGACAACACTGACCACACCACACCAGAACACTGACAACACTGACCACACCACACCAGAACACTGACAACGCCAGAACACCGTCCACACCAGAACACTGACAACACTGACCACACCACACCAGAACACTGACCACTGACCACACCACACCAGAACACTGTCCACTGACCACACCACACCAGAACACTGTCCACACCAGAACACTGACAACGCCAGAACACTGACAACACTGACCACACCACACCAGAACACTGACAACACTGACCACACCACACCAGAACACTGACAACACCAGAACACTGTCCACACCAGAACACTGACCACACCAGAACACTGACAACACTGACCACACCACACCAGAACACTGTCCACACCAGAACACTGACAACACTGACCACACCACACCAGAACACTGTCCACACCAGAACACTGACAACGCCAGAACACTGACAACACTGACCACACCACACCAGAACACTGACAACACTGACCACACCACACCAGAACACTGACAACACCAGAACACTGTCCACACCAGAACACTGTCCACACCAGAACACTGACCACACCAGAACACTGACCACACACCAGAACACTGACAACACCAGAACACTGTCCACACCAGAACACTGACAACACTGACCACACCACACCAGAACACTGTCCACACCAGAACACTGTCCACTGACCACACCACACCAGAACACTGTCCACACCAGAACACTGACAACGCCAGAACACTGACAACACTGACCACACCACACCAGAACACTGACAACACTGACCACACCACACCAGAACACTGACAACACCAGAACACTGTCCACACCAGAACACTGACCACACCAGAACACTGACAACACTGACCACACCACACCAGAACACTGTCCACACCAGAACACTGACCACACCAGAACACTGACAACACTGACCACACCACACCAGAACACTGTCCACACCAGAACACTGTCCACACCAGAACACTGTCCACACCAGAACACTGACCACACCAGAACACTGACCACACACCAGAACACTGACAACACCAGAACACTGACCACACACCAGAACACTGACCACACCAGAACACTGACAACACTGACCACACCACACCAGAACACTGTCCACACCAGAACACTGTCCACACCAGAACACTGACCACACCAGAACACTGACCACACACCAGAACACTGACAACACCAGAACACTGACCACACCAGAACACTGACCACACACAGAACACTGACAACACCAGAACACTGACCACACACCAGAACACTGACCACACACCAGAACACTGACAACACTGACCACACCACACCAGAACACTGTCCACACCAGAACACTGACAACACTGACCACACCACACCAGAACACTGTCCACACCAGAACACTGACAACGCCAGAACACTGACAACACTGACCACACCACACCAGAACACTGACAACACTGACCACACCACACCAGAACACTGACAACACCAGAACACTGTCCACACCAGAACACTGTCCACACCAGAACACTGACCACACCAGAACACTGACCACACACCAGAACACTGACAACACCAGAACACTGTCCACACCAGAACACTGACAACACTGACCACACCACACCAGAACACTGTCCACACCAGAACACTGTCCACTGACCACACCACACCAGAACACTGTCCACACCAGAACACTGACAACGCCAGAACACTGACAACACTGACCACACCACACCAGAACACTGACAACACTGACCACACCACACCAGAACACTGACAACACCAGAACACTGTCCACACCAGAACACTGACCACACCAGAACACTGACAACACTGACCACACCACACCAGAACACTGTCCACACCAGAACACTGACCACACCAGAACACTGACAACACTGACCACACCACACCAGAACACTGTCCACACCAGAACACTGTCCACACCAGAACACTGTCCACACCAGAACACTGACCACACCAGAACACTGACCACACACCAGAACACTGACAACACCAGAACACTGACCACACCAGAACACTGACAACACTGACCACACCACACCAGAACACTGACCACTGACCACACCAGAACACTGACCACTGACCACACCACACCAGAACACTGTCCACACCAGAACACTGTCCACACCAGAACACTGACCACGCCAGAGCACTGATAACGCCAGAGCACTGACCACGCCAGAGCACTGACCACGCCAGAGCACTGACCACACCAGAACACTGACCACACCACACCAGAACACTGTCCACACCAGAACACTGTCCACACCAGAACACTGACCACGCCAGAACACTGACCACACCAGAACACTGACCACGCCAGAGCACTGACCACGCCAGAGCACTGACCACACCAGAACACTGACCACTGACCACACCACACCAGAACACTGTCCACACCAGAACACTGTCCACGCCAGAACACTGACCACGCCAGAACACTGACCACGCCAGAGCACTGACCACGCCAGAGCACTGACCACACCAGAACACTGACCACTGACCACACCACACCAGAACACTGTCCACACCAGAACACTGTCCACACCAGAACACTGACCACGCCAGAGCACTGATAACGCCAGAGCACTGACAACGCCAGAACACTGACCACGCCAGAACACTGACCACGCCAGAGCACTGACCACGCCAGAGCACTGACCACGCCAGAGCACTGACCACACCAGAACACTGACCACTGACCACACCACACCAGAACACTGTCCACACCAGAACACTGACCACACCAGAACACTGACAACGCCAGAACACCGTCCACACCAGAACACTGACAACACTGACCACACCACACCAGAACACTGACCACTGACCACACCACACCAGAACACTGTCCACACCAGAACACTGACAACGCCAGAACACTGACAACACTGACCACACCACACCAGAACACTGACAACACTGACCACACCACACCAGAACACTGACAACACTGACCACACCACACCAGAACACTGACAACACTGACCACACCACACCAGAACACTGACAACACTGACCACACCACACCAGAACACTGACAACGCCAGAACACCGTCCACACCAGAACACTGACAACACTGACCACACCACACCAGAACACTGACCACTGACCACACCACACCAGAACACTGTCCACTGACCACACCACACCAGAACACTGTCCACACCAGAACACTGACAACGCCAGAACACTGACAACACTGACCACACCACACCAGAACACTGACAACACTGACCACACCACACCAGAACACTGACAACACCAGAACACTGTCCACACCAGAACACTGACCACACCAGAACACTGACAACACTGACCACACCACACCAGAACACTGTCCACACCAGAACACTGACAACACTGACCACACCACACCAGAACACTGTCCACACCAGAACACTGACAACGCCAGAACACTGACAACACTGACCACACCACACCAGAACACTGACAACACTGACCACACCACACCAGAACACTGACAACACCAGAACACTGTCCACACCAGAACACTGTCCACACCAGAACACTGACCACACCAGAACACTGACCACACACCAGAACACTAACAACACCAGAACACTGTCCACACCAGAACACTGACAACACTGACCACACCACACCAGAACACTGTCCACACCAGAACACTGTCCACTGACCACACCACACCAGAACACTGTCCACACCAGAACACTGACAACGCCAGAACACTGACAACACTGACCACACCACACCAGAACACTGACAACACTGACCACACCACACCAGAACACTGACAACACCAGAACACTGTCCACACCAGAACACTGACCACACCAGAACACTGACAACACTGACCACACCACACCAGAACACTGTCCACACCAGAACACTGACCACACCAGAACACTGACAACACTGACCACACCACACCAGAACACTGTCCACACCAGAACACTGTCCACACCAGAACACTGTCCACACCAGAACACTGACCACACCAGAACACTGACCACACACCAGAACACTGACAACACCAGAACACTGACCACACACCAGAACACTGACCACACCAGAACACTGACAACACTGACCACACCACACCAGAACACTGTCCACACCAGAACACTGTCCACACCAGAACACTGACCACACCAGAACACTGACCACACACCAGAACACTGACAACACCAGAACACTGACCACACCAGAACACTGACCACACACCAGAACACTGACAACACCAGAACACTGACAACACCAGAACACTGACCACACACCAGAACACTGACAACACTGACCACACCACACCAGAACACTGTCCACACCAGAACACTGACAACACTGACCACACCACACCAGAACACTGTCCACACCAGAACACTGACAACGCCAGAACACTGACAACACTGACCACACCACACCAGAACACTGACAACACTGACCACACCACACCAGAACACTGACAACACCAGAACACTGTCCACACCAGAACACTGACAACACCAGAACACTGACCACACACCAGAACACTGACCACACCAGAACACTGACCACACACCAGAACACTGACAACACCAGAACACTGTCCACACCAGAACACTGACAACACTGACCACACCACACCAGAACACTGTCCACACCAGAACACTGTCCACTGACCACACCACACCAGAACACTGTCCACACCAGAACACTGACAACGCCAGAACACTGACAACACTGACCACACCACACCAGAACACTGACAACACTGACCACACCACACCAGAACACTGACAACACCAGAACACTGTCCACACCAGAACACTGACCACACCAGAACACTGACAACACTGACCACACCACACCAGAACACTGTCCACACCAGAACACTGACCACACCAGAACACTGACAACACTGACCACACCACACCAGAACACTGTCCACACCAGAACACTGTCCACACCAGAACACTGTCCACACCAGAACACTGACCACACCAGAACACTGACCACACACCAGAACACTGACAACACCAGAACACTGACCACACCAGAACACTGACAACACTGACCACACCACACCAGAACACTGTCCACACCAGAACACTGTCCACACCAGAACACTGACCACACCAGAACACTGACCACACACCAGAACACTGACAACACCAGAACACTGACCACACCAGAACACTGACCACACACCAGAACACTGACAACAACAGAACACTGACAACACCAGAACACTGACCACACACCAGAACACTGACAACACCAGAACACTGACAACACCAGAACACTGACCACACACCAGAGCACTGACCACACCAGAACACTGACAACACACCAGAACACTGACCACACCAGAACACTGACCACACACCAGAACACTGACAACACCAGAACACTGACAACACCAGAACACTGACCACACACCAGAACACTGACAACACCAGAACACTGACCACACCAGAACACTGACCACACCAGAACACTGACAACACACCAGAACACTGACAACACCAGAACACTGACAACACCAGAACACTGACAACACCAGAACACTGACAACACCAGAACACTGACCACACCAGAACACTGACAACACCAGAACACTGACAACACCAGAACACTGACCACACCAGAACACTGACAACACCAGAACACTGACCACACCAGAACACTGACCACACCAGAACACTGACAACACCAGAACACTGACCACACCAGAACACTGACCACGCCAGAACACTGACAACGCCAGAGCACTGACAACGCCAGAACACTGACCACGCCAGAACACTGACCACACCAGAACACTGACAACACCAGAACACTGACCACACCAGAACACTGACCACACCAGAACACTGACAACGCCAGAGCACTGACAACGCCAGAACACTGACAACGCCAGAACACTGACCACGCCAGAACACTGACAACGCCAGAACACTGACAACGCCAGAACACTGACAACGCCAGAACACTGACCACACCAGAACACTGACCACACCAGAACACTGACAACACCAGAACACTGACCACGCCAGAGCACTGATAACGCCAGAACACTGACAACGCCAGAACACTGACCACACCAGAAC
The DNA here is from genome assembly GCA_023566225.1 of Romanogobio albipinnatus. NCBI lineage: Eukaryota > Metazoa > Chordata > Actinopteri > Cypriniformes > Gobionidae > Romanogobio > Romanogobio albipinnatus. The sequence goes on from CM042258.1 coordinate 38,130,340, forward strand.
ACTGACCACACCAGAACACTGACAACGCCAGAACACTGACAACGCCAGAGCACTGACAACGCCAGAACACTGACAACGCCAGAACACTGACCACACCAGAACACTGACCACACCAGAACACTGACAACGCCAGAACACTGACCACGCCAGAACACTGACAACGCCAGATCACTGACCACACCAGAACACTGACCACACCAGAACACTGACCACGCCAGAACACTGACCACGCCAGAACACTGACAACGCCAGAACACTGACAACGCCAGAGCACTGACCACGCCAGAACACTGACCACACCAGAACACTGACAACACCAGAACACTGACCACGCCAGAACACTGACCACGCCAGAACACTGACCACACCAGAACACTGACCACACCAGAACACTGACCACGCCAGAACACTGACCACGCCAGAACACTGACAACGCCAGAACACTGACAACGCCAGAGCACTGACCACACCAGAGCACTGACAACACCAGAACACTGACCACGCCAGAACACTGACCACGCCAGAACACTGACAACGCCAGAACACTGACCACGCCAGAACACTGACCACGCCAGAACACTGACCACGCCAGAACACTGACCACACCAGAACACTGACCACACCAGAACACTGACAACGCCAGAACACTGACCACACCAGAACACTGACCACACCAGAACACTGACAACGCCAGAACACTGACCACGCCAGAACACTGACCACGCCAGAACACTGACCACGCCAGAACACTGACAATGCCAGAGCACTGACAACGCCAGAACACTGACCACGCCAGAACACTGACCACGCCAGAACACTGACCACGCCAGAACACTGACAATGCCAGAGCACTGACCACACCAGAACACTGACAACGCCAGAACACTGACCACGCCAGAACACTGACCACGCCAGAACACTGACAACGCCAGAGCACTGACAACGCCAGAACACTGACCACACCAGAACACTGACCACACCAGAACACTGACAACGCCAGAACACTGACCACGCCAGAACACTGACCACGCCAGAACACTGACCACACCAGAACACTGACAACGCCAGAACACTGACCACGCCAGAACACTGACCACGCCAGAACACTGACAACGCCAGAGCACTGACAACGCCAGAACACTGACCACGCCAGAGCACTGACCACACCAGAACACTGACCACACCAGAACACTGACAACGCCAGAACACTGACCACGCCAGAGCACTGACCACACCAGAACACTGACCACACCAGAACACTGACAACGCCAGAACACTGACCACGCCAGAACACTGACCACGCCAGAACACTGACCACGCCAGAACACTGACCACGCCAGAACACTGACAACGCCAGAGCACTGACCACACCAGAACACTGACCACACCAGAACACTGACCACACCAGAACACTGACCACACCAGAACACTGACCACACCAGAACACTGACCACGCCAGAACACTGACAACGCCAGAGCACTGACCACACCAGAACACTGACCACACCAGAACACTAACCACACCAGAACACTAACCACACCAGAACACTGACAACACCAGAACACTGACCACACCAGAACACTGACCACACCAGAACACTGACAACACCAGAACACTGACCACACCAGAACACTGACAACACCAGAACACTGACAACACCAGAACACTGACCACACCAGAACACTGACAACACCAGAACACTGACCACACCAGAACACTGACCACACCAGAACACTGACAACACCAGAACACTGACCACACCAGAACACTGACCACGCCAGAACACTGACAACGCCAGAACACTGACCACGCCAGAACACTGACAACACCAGAACACTGACCACACCAGAACACTGACCACACCAGAACACTGACAACGCCAGAGCACTGACAACGCCAGAACACTGACAACGCCAGAACACTGACCACACCAGAACACTGACAACGCCAGAACACTGACAACGCCAGAACACTGACCACACCAGAACACTGACCACACCAGAACACTGACAACACCAGAACACTGACCACGCCAGAGCACTGATAACGCCAGAACACTGACAACGCCAGAACACTGACCACACCAGAACACTGACCACACCAGAACACTGACAACGCCAGAACACTGACAACGCCAGAGCACTGATAACGCCAGAACACTGACAACGCCAGAACACTGACCACACCAGAACACTGACCACACCAGAACACTGACAACGCCAGAACACTGACCACGCCAGAACACTGACAACGCCAGATCACTGACCACACCAGAACACTGACCACACCAGAACACTGACCACGCCAGAACACTGACCACGCCAGAACACTGACAACGCCAGAACACTGACAACGCCAGAACACTGACCACACCAGAACACTGACCACACCAGAACACTGACCACACCAGAACACTGACCACACCAGAACACTGACAACACCAGAACACTGACCACACCAGAACACTGACCACACCAGAACACTGACAACACCAGAACACTGACAACACCAGAACACTGACCACGCCAGAACACTGACCACACCAGAACACTGACAACACCAGAACACTGACAACACCAGAACACTGACCACACCAGAGCACTGATAACGCCAGAGCACTGACAACGCCAGAACACTGACCACGCCAGAACACTGACCACGCCAGAACACTGACCACGCCAGAGCACTGACCACGCCAGAGCACTGACCACACCAGAACACTGACCACTGACCACACCACACCAGAACACTGTCCACACCAGAACACTGTCCACACCAGAACACTGACCACGCCAGAGCACTGACCACGCCAGAGCACTGACAACGCCAGAACACTGACCACGCCAGAACACTGACCACGCCAGAGCACTGACCACGCCAGAGCACTGACCACGCCAGAGCACTGACCACACCAGAACACTGACCACTGACCACACCACACCAGAACACTGTCCACACCAGAACACTGACCACACCAGAACACTGACAACGCCAGAACACCGTCCACACCAGAACACTGACAACACTGACCACACCACACCAGAACACTGACCACTGACCACACCACACCAGAACACTGTCCACACCAGAACACTGACAACGCCAGAACACTGACAACACTGACCACACCACACCAGAACACTGACAACACTGACCACACCACACCAGAACACTGACAACACTGACCACACCACACCAGAACACTGACAACACTGACCACACCACACCAGAACACTGACAACACTGACCACACCACACCAGAACACTGACAACGCCAGAACACCGTCCACACCAGAACACTGACCACTGACCACACCACACCAGAACACTGTCCACTGACCACACCACACCAGAACACTGTCCACACCAGAACACTGACAACGCCAGAACACTGACAACACTGACCACACCACACCAGAACACTGACAACACTGACCACACCACACCAGAACACTGACAACACCAGAACACTGTCCACACCAGAACACTGACAACACTGACCACACCACACCAGAACACTGTCCACACCAGAACACTGACAACACTGACCACACCACACCAGAACACTGTCCACACCAGAACACTGACAACGCCAGAACACTGACAACACTGACCACACCACACCAGAACACTGACAACACTGACCACACCACACCAGAACACTGACAACGCCAGAACACTGACAACGCCAGAACACTGACCACACCAGAACACTGACCACACCAGAACACTGACAACGCCAGAACACTGACAACGCCAGAGCACTGATAACGCCAGAACACTGACAACGCCAGAACACTGACCACACCAGAACACTGACCACACCAGAACACTGACAACGCCAGAACACTGACCACGCCAGAACACTGACAACGCCAGATCACTGACCACACCAGAACACTGACCACACCAGAACACTGACCACGCCAGAACACTGACCACGCCAGAACACTGACAACGCCAGAACACTGACAACGCCAGAGCACTGACCACGCCAGAACACTGACCACACCAGAACACTGACCACACCAGAACACTGACCACACCAGAACACTGACCACACCAGAACACTGACCACACCAGAACACTGACCACGCCAGAACACTGACCACACCAGAACACTGACAACACCAGAACACTGACAACACCAGAACACTGACCACACCAGAGCACTGATAACGCCAGAGCACTGACAACGCCAGAACACTGACCACGCCAGAACACTGACCACGCCAGAACACTGACCACGCCAGAGCACTGACCACGCCAGAGCACTGACCACACCAGAACACTGACCACTGACCACACCACACCAGAACACTGTCCACACCAGAACACTGTCCACACCAGAACACTGACCACGCCAGAGCACTGATAACGCCAGAGCACTGACAACGCCAGAACACTGACCACGCCAGAACACTGACCACGCCAGAGCACTGACCACGCCAGAGCACTGACCACGCCAGAGCACTGACCACACCAGAACACTGACCACTGACCACACCACACCAGAACACTGTCCACACCAGAACACTGACCACACCAGAACACTGACAACGCCAGAACACCGTCCACACCAGAACACTGACAACACTGACCACACCACACCAGAACACTGACCACTGACCACACCACACCAGAACACTGTCCACACCAGAACACTGACAACGCCAGAACACTGACAACACTGACCACACCACACCAGAACACTGACAACACTGACCACACCACACCAGAACACTGACAACACCAGAACACTGTCCACACCAGAACACTGTCCACACCAGAACACTGACCACACACCAGAACACTGACCACACACCAGAACACTGACAACACCAGAACACTGTCCACACCAGAACACTGACAACACTGACCACACCACACCAGAACACTGTCCACACCAGAACACTGTCCACTGACCACACCACACCAGAACACTGTCCACACCAGAACACTGACAACGCCAGAACACTGACAACACTGACCACACCACACCAGAACACTGACAACACCAGAACACTGTCCACACCAGAACACTGACCACACCAGAACACTGACAACACTGACCACACCACACCAGAACACTGTCCACACCAGAACACTGACCACACCAGAACACTGACAACACTGACCACACCACACCAGAACACTGTCCACACCAGAACACTGTCCACACCAGAACACTGTCCACACCAGAACACTGACCACACCAGAACACTGACCACACACCAGAACACTGACAACACCAGAACACTGACCACACACCAAAACACTGACCACACCAGAACACTGACAACACTGACCACACCACACCAGAACACTGTCCACACCAGAACACTGACCACACCAGAACACTGACCACACACCAGAACACTGACAACACCAGAACACTGACCACACCAGAACACTGACCACACACCAGAACACTGACAACACCAGAACACTGACAACACCAGAACACTGACCACACACCAGAACACTGACAACACCAGAACACTGACAACACCAGAACACTGACCACACACCAGAGCACTGACCACACCAGAACACTGACAACACACCAGAACACTGACCACACCAGAACACTGACCACACACCAGAACACTGACAACACCAGAACACTGACAACACCAGAACACTGACCACACACCAGAACACTGACAACACCAGAACACTGACCACACCAGAACACTGACCACACCAGAACACTGACAACACACCAGAACACTGACAACACCAGAACACTGACAACACCAGAACACTGACCACACACCAGAACACTGACAACACCAGAACACTGACAACACCAGAACACTGACCACACCAGAACACTGACCACACACCAGAACACTGACAACACCAGAACACTGACAACACCAGAACACTGACCACACACCAGAACACTGACAACACCAGAACACTGACAACACCAGAACACTGACCACACCAGAACACTGACAACACCAGAACACTGACCACACCAGAACACTGACCACACACCAGAACACTGACAACACCAGAACACTGACAACACCAGAACACTGACCACACACCAGAACACTGACAACACCAGAACACTGACCACACCAGAACACTGACCACACCAGAACACTGACAACACACCAGAACACTGACAACACCAGAACACTGACAACACCAGAACACTGACCACACACCAGAACACTGACAACACCAGAACACTGACAACACCAGAACACTGACAACACCAGAACACTGACCACACACCAGAACACTGACAACACCAGAACACTGACAACACCAGAACACTGACAACACCAGAACACTGACAACACCAGAACACTGACCACACCAGAACACTGACCACACACCAGAACACTGACAACACCAGAACACTGACAACACCAGAACACTGACAACACCAGAACACTGACCACACACCAGAACACTGACAACACCAGAACACTGACCACACCAGAACACTGACCACACCAGAACACTGACAACACACCAGAACACTGACAACACCAGAACACTGACAACACCAGAACACTGACCACACACCAGAACACTGACAACACCAGAACACTGACAACACCAGAACACTGACCACACCAGAACACTGACCACACACCAGAACACTGACAACACCAGAACACTGACAACACCAGAACACTGACCACACACCAGAACACTGACAACACCAGAACACCTAACCACGCCAGAACACTGACCACGCCAGAACACTGACCACGCCAGAGCACTGACCACGCCAGAGCACTGACCACACCAGAACACTGACCACTGACCACACCACACCAGAACACTGTCCACACCAGAACACTGTCCACACCAGAACACTGACCACGCCAGAGCACTGATAACGCCAGAGCACTGACAACGCCAGAACACTGACCACGCCAGAACACTGACCACGCCAGAGCACTGACCACGCCAGAGCACTGACCACGCCAGAGCACTGACCACACCAGAACACTGACCACTGACCACACCACACCAGAACACTGTCCACACCAGAACACTGACCACACCAGAACACTGACAACGCCAGAACACCGTCCACACCAGAACACTGACAACACTGACCACACCACACCAGAACACTGACCACTGACCACACCACACCAGAACACTGTCCACACCAGAACACTGACAACGCCAGAACACTGACAACACTGACCACACCACACCAGAACACTGACAACACTGACCACACCACACCAGAACACTGACAACACTGACCACACCACACCAGAACACTGAAAACACTGACCACACCACACCAGAACACTGACAACACTGACCACACCACACCAGAACACTGACAACGCCAGAACACCGTCCACACCAGAACACTGACAACACTGACCACACCACACCAGAACACTGACCACTGACCACACCACACCAGAACACTGTCCACTGACCACACCACACCAGAACACTGTCCACACCAGAACACTGACAACGCCAGAACACTGACAACACTGACCACACCACACCAGAACACTGACAACACTGACCACACCACACCAGAACACTGACAACACCAGAACACTGTCCACACCAGAACACTGACCACACAAGAACACTGACAACACTGACCACACCACACCAGAACACTGTCCACACCAGAACACTGACAACACTGACCACACCACACCAGAACACTGTCCACACCAGAACACTGACAACGCCAGAACACTGACAACACTGACCACACCACACCAGAACACTGACAACACTGACCACACCACACCAGAACACTGACAACACCAGAACACTGTCCACACCAGAACACTGTCCACACCAGAACACTGACCACACCAGAACACTGACCACACACCAGAACACTGACAACACCAGAACACTGTCCACACCAGAACACTGACAACACTGACCACACCACACCAGAACACTGTCCACACCAGAACACTGTCCACTGACCACACCACACCAGAACACTGTCCACACCAGAACACTGACAACGCCAGAACACTGACAACACTGACCACACCACACCAGAACACTGACAACACTGACCACACCACACCAGAACACTGACAACACCAGAACACTGTCCACACCAGAACACTGACCACACCAGAACACTGACAACACTGACCACACCACACCAGAACACTGTCCACACCAGAACACTGACCACACCAGAACACTGACAACACTGACCACACCACACCAGAACACTGTCCACACCAGAACACTGTCCACACCAGAACACTGACCACACCAGAACACTGACCACACACCAGAACACTGACAACACCAGAACACTGACCACACACCAGAACACTGACCACACCAGAACACTGACAACACTGACCACACCACACCAGAACACTGTCCACACCAGAACACTGTCCACACCAGAACACTGACCACACCAGAACACTGACCACACACCAGAACACTGACAACACCAGAACACTGACCACACCAGAACACTGACCACACACCAGAACACTGACAACACCAGAACACTGACAACACCAGAACACTGACCACACACCAGAACACTGACAACACTGACCACACCACACCAGAACACTGTCCACACCAGAACACTGACAACACTGACCACACCACACCAGAACACTGTCCACACCAGAACACTGACAACGCCAGAACACTGACAACACTGACCACACCACACCAGAACACTGACAACACTGACCACACCACACCAGAACACTGACAACACCAGAACACTGTCCACACCAGAACACTGTCCACACCAGAACACTGTCCACACCAGAACACTGACCACACCAGAACACTGACCACACACCAGAACACTGACAACACCAGAACACTGTCCACACCAGAACACTGACAACACTGACCACACCACACCAGAACACTGTCCACACCAGAACACTGTCCACACCAGAACACTGACAACGCCAGAACACTGACAACACTGACCACACCACACCAGAACACTGACAACACTGACCACACCACACCAGAACACTGACAACACCAGAACACTGTCCACACCAGAACACTGACCACACCAGAACACTGACAACACTGACCACACCACACCAGAACACTGTCCACACCAGAACACTGACCACACCAGAACACTGACAACACTGACCACACCACACCAGAACACTGTCCACACCAGAACACTGTCCACACCAGAACACTGTCCACACCAGAACACTGACCACACCAGAACACTGACCACACACCAGAACACTGACAACACCAGAACACTGACCACACCAGAACACTGACAACACTGACCACACCACACCAGAACACTGTCCACACCAGAACACTGTCCACACCAGAACACTGACCACACCAGAACACTGACCACACACCAGAACACTGACAACACCAGAACACTGACCACACCAGAACACTGACCACACACCAGAACACTGACAACACCAGAACACTGACAACACCAGAACACTGACCACACACCAGAACACTGACAACACCAGAACACTGACAACACCAGAACACTGACCACACCAGAACACTGACAACACACCAGAACACTGACCACACCAGAACACTGACCACACCAGAACACTGACCACACACCAGAACACTGACAACACCAGAACACTGACAACACCAGAACACTGACCACACACCAGAACACTGACAACACCAGAACACTGACCACACCAGAACACTGACCACACCAGAACACTGACAACACACCAGAACACTGACAACACCAGAACACTGACAACACCAGAACACTGACCACACACCAGAACACTGACCACACCAGAACACTGACCACACCAGAACACTGACAACACACCAGAACACTGACAACACCAGAACACTGACCACACACCAGAACACTGACAACACCAGAACACTGACAACACCAGAACACTGACCACACCAGAACACTGACCACACCAGAACACTGACCACACCAGAACACTGACAACACACCAGAACACTGACAACACCAGAACACTGACAACACCAGAACACTGACCACACACCAGAACACTGACAACACCAGAACACTGACCACACCAGAACACTGACCACACCAGAACACTGACAACACACCAGAACACTGACAACACCAGAACACTGACAACACCAGAACACTGACAACACCAGAACACTGACCACACACCAGAACACTGACCACACACCAGAACACTGACAACACCAGAACACTGACAACACCAGAACACTGACCACACCAGAACACTGACCACACACCAGAACACTGACAACACCAGAACACTGACAACACCAGAACACTGACAACACCAGAACACTGACCACACACCAGAACACTGACAACACCAGAACACTGACAACACCAGAACACTGACCACACCAGAACACTGACAACACCAGAACACTGACCACACCAGAACACTGACAACACCAGAACACTGACCACACCAGAACACTGACAACACCAGAGCACTGACCACACCAGAACACTGACCACACACCAGAACACTGACCACACACCAGAACACTGACAACACCAGAACACTGACAACACCAGAACACTGACCACACACCAGAACACTGACCACACCAGAACACTGACCACACCAGAACACTGACAACACACCAGAACACTGACAACACCAGAACACTGACAACACCAGAACACTGACCACACACCAGAACACTGACAACACCAGAACACTGACAACACCAGAACACTGACAACACCAGAACACTGACAACACCAGAACACTGACAACACCAGAACACTGACCACACCAGAACACTGACCACACACCAGAACACTGACAACACCAGAACACTGACAACACACCAGAACACTGACAACACCAGAACACTGACCACACACCAGAACACTGACAACACCAGAACACTGACAACACCAGAACACTGACCACACCAGAACACTGACCACACACCAGAACACTGACAACACCAGAACACTGACAACACCAGAACACTGACCACACACCAGAACACTGACAACACCAGAACACTGACCACACCAGAACACTGACCACACACCAGAACACTGACAACACCAGAACACTGACCACACCAGAACACTGACAACACCAGAACACTGACCACACACCAGAACACTGACAACACCAGAACACTGACCACACCAGAACACTGACAACACACCAGAACACTGACAACACCAGAACACTGACAACACCAGAACACTGACCACACACCAGAACACTGACAACACCAGAACACTGACAACACCAGAACACTGACAACACCAGAACACTGACCACACACCAGAACACTGACAACACCAGAACACTGACCACACCAGAACACTGACCACACCAGAACACTGACAACACACCAGAACACTGACAACACCAGAACACTGACCACACACCAGAACACTGACAACACCAGAACACTGACAACACCAGAACACTGACCACACCAGAACACTGACCACACACCAGAACACTGACAACACCAGAACACTGACAACACCAGAACACTGACCACACACCAGAACACTGACAACACCAGAACACTGACAACACTGACCACACCACACCAGAACACTGACAACACTGACCACACCACACCAGAACACTGACAACACCAGAACACTGTCCACACCAGAACACTGACCACACCAGAACACTGACAACACTGACCACACCACACCAGAACACTGTCCACACCAGAACACTGACCACACCAGAACACTGACAACACTGACCACACCACACCAGAACACTGTCCACACCAGAACACTGTCCACACCAGAACACTGTCCACACCAGAACACTGACCACACCAGAACACTGACCACACCAGAACACTGACCACACACCAGAACACTGACAACACCAGAACACTGACCACACCAGAACACTGACAACACTGACCACACCACACCAGAACACTGTCCACACCAGAACACTGTCCACACCAGAACACTGACCACACCAGAACACTGACCACACACCAGAACACTGACAACACCAGAACACTGACCACACCAGAACACTGACCACACACCAGAACACTGACAACACCAGAACACTGACAACACCAGAACACTGACCACACACCAGAACACTGACAACACCAGAACACTGACAACACCAGAACACTGACCACACCAGAACACTGACAACACACCAGAACACTGACCACACCAGAACACTGACCACACCAGAACACTGACCACACACCAGAACACTGACAACACCAGAACACTGACAACACCAGAACACTGACCACACACCAGAACACTGACAACACCAGAACACTGACCACACCAGAACACTGACCACACCAGAACACTGACAACACACCAGAACACTGACAACACCAGAACACTGACAACACCAGAACACTGACCACACACCAGAACACTGACAACACCAGAACACTGACCACACCAGAACACTGACCACACCAGAACACTGACAACACACCAGAACACTGACAACACCAGAACACTGACCACACACCAGAACACTGACAACACCAGAACACTGACAACACCAGAACACTGACCACACCAGAACACTGACCACACACCAGAACACTGACAACACCAGAACACTGACAACACCAGAACACTGACCACACACCAGAACACTGACAACACCAGAACACTGACCACACCAGAACACTGACCACACACCAGAACACTGACAACACCAGAACACTGACCACACCAGAACACTGACAACACCAGAACACTGACCACACACCAGAACACTGACAACACCAGAACACTGACCACACCAGAACACTGACAACACACCAGAACACTGACAACACCAGAACACTGACAACACCAGAACACTGACAACACCAGAACACTGACCACACACCAGAACACTGACAACACCAGAACACTGACAACACCAGAACACTGACAACACCAGAACACTGACCACACACCAGAACACTGACAACACCAGAACACTGACCACACCAGAACACTGACCACACCAGAACACTGACAACACACCAGAACACTGACAACACCAGAACACTGACCACACACCAGAACACTGACAACACCAGAACACTGACAACACCAGAACACTGACCACACCAGAACACTGACCACACACCAGAACACTGACAACACCAGAACACTGACAACACCAGAACACTGACCACACACCAGAACACTGACAACACCAGAACACTGACAACACCAGAACACTGACCACACCAGAACACTGACAACACCAGAACACTGACCACACCAGAACACTGACCACACACCAGAACACTGACAACACCAGAACACTGACAACACCAGAACACTGACCACACACCAGAACACTGACAACACCAGAACACTGACAACACCAGAACACTGACAACACCAGAACACTGACCACACACCAGAACACTGACAACACCAGAACACTGACCACACACCAGAACACTGACCACACACCAGAACACTGACAACACCAGAACACTGACAACACCAGAACACTGACCACAGCGCCACCTACTGATGAGCAGATCATATTACAGGAGGGGTTGGGATGTTCAGCCGTTTTGACTAAAATGCTTGCATGTCATATTGCTCCTCATTATAATAACTGCCCTAACCCTAACCCTGCACTGAAGTTATTGATTAAACAGAAACATCATAATCTGACACACACACACACACACACACACACACCTGGATGTGAAGCCTTTCGTTCTCCTGGATCTTCTTCCTCAGATCTTCATCAAACACGTTCTGTGCCTGCAGGTTGACTTGAGGCGGCGAGTCTCCTTTATTCTGCACACACACACACACACACACACACACACACACACACACACACACACACACAGGTTCAGCCCCCTGGAGCTCTGATGAAATCAGCCCACGGTGAGGACCAGCCAGACTAATAAACACGCTGGACAATGTAAGGATGCAGAGGTCAGAGGTCAGGGGGGTGTAGTCAGTATGTAAGGATGCAGAGGTCAGAGGTCAGGGGGGTGTAGTCAGTATGTAAGGATGCAGAGGTCAGGGGTCAGGGGGGTGTAGTCAGTATGTAAGGATGCAGAGGTCAGAGGTCAGGGGGGTGTAGCCAGTATGTAAGGATGCAGAGGTCAGGGGTCAGGGGGGTGTAGTCAGTATGTAAGGATGCAGAGGTCAGGGGTCAGGGGGGGTGTAGTCAGTATGTAAGGATGTAGAGGTCAGGGGTCAGGGGGGTGTAGTCAGTATGTAAGGATGCAGAGGTCAGGGGTCAGGGGGGTGTAGTCAGTATGTAAGGATGCAGAGGTCAGGGGTCAGGGGGGGTGTAGTCAGTATGTAAGGATGCAGAGGTCAGGGGTCAGGGGGGTGTAGTCAGTATGTAAGGATGCAGAGGTCAGGGGTCAGGGGGGTGTAGTCAGTATGTAAGGATGCAGAGGTCAGGGGTCAGGGGGGTGTAGTCAGTATGTAAGGATGCAGAGGTCAGGGGTCAGGGGGGGGTGTAGTCAGTATGTAAGGATGCAGAGGTCAGGGGTCAGGGGGGTGTAGTCAGTATGTAAGGATGCAGAGGTCAGGGGTCAGGGGGGTGTAGTCAGTATGTAAGGATGCAGAGGTCAGAGGTCAGGGGGGTGTAGTCAGTATGTAAGGATGCAGAGGTCAGGGGTCAGGGGGGTGTAGTCAGTATGTAAGGATGCAGAGGTCAGGGGTCAGGGGGGTGTAGTCAGTATGTAAAGATGCAGAGGTCAGGGGTCAGGGGGGGTGTAGTCAGTATGTAAGGATGCAGAGGTCAGGGGTCAGGGGGGTGTAGTCAGTATGTAAGGATGCAGAGGTCAGGGGTCAGGGGGGTGTAGTCAGTATGTAAGGATGCAGAGGTCAGAGGTCAGGGGGGTGTAGCCAGTATGTAAGGATGCAGAGGTCAGGGGTCAGGGGGGTGTAGTCAGTATGTAAGGATGCAGAGGTCAGAGGTCAGGGGGGTGTAGTCAGTATGTAAGGATGCAGAGGTCAGGGGTCAGGGGGGTGTAGTCAGTATGTAAGGATGCAGAGGTCAGGGGTCAGGGGGGGTGTAGTCAGTATGTAAGGATGCAGAGGTCAGGGGTCAGGGGGGTGTAGTCAGTATGTAAGGATGCAGAGGTCAGGGGTCAGGGGGGTGTAGTCAGTATGTAAGGATGCAGAGGTCAGGGGGGTGTAGTCAGTATGTAAGGATGCAGAGGTCAGGGGTCAAGGGGGGGTGTAGTCAGTATGTAAGGATGCAGGGGTCAGGGGGGTGTAGTCAGTATGTAAGGATGCAGAGGTCAGGGGTCGGGGGGTGTAGTCAGTATGTAAGGATGCAGAGGTCAGGGGTCAGGGGGGTGTAGTCAGTATGTAAGGATGCAGAGGTCAGGGGTCAGGGGGGTGTAGTCAGTATGTAAGGATGCAGAGGTCAGGGGTCAGGGGGGTGTAGTCAGTATGTAAGGATGCAGAGGTCAGGGGTCAGGGGGGTGTAGTCAGTATGTAAGGATGCAGAGGTCAGGGGTCAAGGGGGGGTGTAGTCAGTATGTAAGGATGCAGAGGTCAGGGGGGTGTAGTCAGTATGTAAGGATGCAGAGGTCAGAGGGGTGTAGTCAGTATGTAAGGATGCAGAGGTCAGGGGTCAGGGGGGGTGTAGTCAGTATGTAAGGATGCAGAGGTCAGGGGTCAGGGGGGTGTAGTCAGTATGTAAGGATGCAGGGGTCAGGGGGGTGTAGTCAGTATGTAAGGATGCAGAGGTCAGGGGTCAGGGGGGTGTAGTCAGTATGTAAGGATGCAGAGGTCAGAGGGGTGTAGTCAGTATGTAAGGATGTAGAGGTCAGGGGTCAGGGGGGGTGTAGTCAGTATGTAAGGATGCAGAGGTCAGAGGGGTGTAGTCAGTATGTAAGGATGCAGAGGTCAGAGGGGTGTAGTCAGTATGTAAGGATGCAGAGGTCAGAGGGGTGTAGTCAGTATGTAAGGATGCAGAGGTCAGAGGGGTGTAGTCAGTATGTAAGGATGCAGAGGTCAGAGGGGTGTAGTCAGTATGTAAGGATGCAGAGGTCAGGGGTCAGGGGGGGTGTAGTCAGTATGTAAGGATGCAGAGGTCAGGGGTCAGGGGGGTGTAGTCAGTATGTAAGGATGCAGGGGTCAGGGGGGTGTAGTCAGTATGTAAGGATGCAGAGGTCAGGGGTCAGGGGGGTGTAGTCAGTATGTAAGGATGCAGAGGTCAGAGGGGTGTAGTCAGTATGTAAGGATGTAGAGGTCAGGGGTCAGGGGGGGTGTAGTCAGTATGTAAGGATGCAGAGGTCAGGGGTCAGGGGGGTGTAGTCAGTATGTAAGGATGCAGAGGTCAGGGGTCAGGGGGGTGTAGTCAGTATGTAAGGATGCAGAGGTCAGGGGTCAGGGGGGTGTAGTCAGTATGTAAGGATGCAGAGGTCAGGGGTCAAGGGGGGGTGTAGTCAGTATGTAAGGATGCAGAGGTCAGGGGTCAGGGGGGGTGTAGTCAGTATGTAAGGATGCAGAGGTCAGGGGTCAGGGGGGTGTAGTCAGTATGTAAGGATGCAGAGGTCAGGGGTCAAGGGGGGGTGTAGTTAGTATGTAATGATGCAGGGGTCAGGGGTCAGGGGGGTGTAGTCAGTATGTAAGGATGCAGAGGTCAGAGGGGTGTAGTCAGTATGTAAGGATGCAGGGGTCAGGGGTCAGGGGGGTGTAGTCAGTATGTAAGGATGCAGAGGTCAGGGGTCAGGGGTCAGGGGGGTGTAGTCAGTATGTAAGGATGCAGAGGTCAGGGGTCAGGGGGGTGTAGTCAGTATGTAAGGATGCAGAGGTCAGAGGGGTGTAGTCAGTATGTAAGGATGCAGGGGTCAGGGGTCAAGGGGGGGTGTAGTCAGTATGTAAGGATGCAGAGGTCAGGGGTCAGGGGGGTGTAGTCAGTATGTAAGGATGCAGAGGTCAGAGGGGTGTAGTCAGTATGTAAGGATGCAGGGGTCAGGGGGGTGTAGTCAGTATGTAAGGATGCAGAGATCAGGGGTCAGGGGGGTGTAGTCAGTATGTAAGGATGCAGGGGTCAGGGGTCAGGGGGGTGTAGTCAGTATGTAAGGATGCAGGGGTCAGGGGTCAGGGGGGTGTAGTCAGTATGTAAGGATGCAGAGGTCAGAGGGGTGTAGTCAGTATGTAAGGATGCAGGGGTCAGGGGTCAGGGGGGTGTAGTCAGTATGTAAGGATGCAGAGGTCAGAGGGGTGTAGTCAGTATGTAAGGATGCAGGGGTCAGGGGTCAGGGGGGTGTAGTCAGTATGTAAGGATGCAGAGGTCAGGGGTCAGGGGGGTGTAGTCAGTATGTAAGGATGCAGAGGTCAGAGGGGTGTAGTCAGTATGTAAGGATGCAGGGGTCAGGGGTCAGGGGGGTGTAGTCAGTATGTAAGGATGCAGAGGTCAGGGGTCAGGGGGGTGTAGTCAGTATGTAAGGATGCAGAGGTCAGGGGTCAGGGGGGTGTAGTCAGTATGTAAGGATGCAGAGGTCAGGGGTCAGAGGGGTGTAGTCAGTATGTAAGGATGCAGAGGTCAGGGGTCAGGGGGGTGTAGTCAGTATGTAAGGATGCAGAGGTCAGAGGGGTGTAGTCAGTATGTAAGGATGCAGAGGTCAGGGGTCAGGGGGGTGTAGTCAGTATGTAAGGATGCAGAGGTCAGGGGTCAGGGGGGGTGTAGTCAGTATGTAAGGATGCAGAGGTCAGGGGTCAGGGGGGGGTGTAGTCAGTATGTAAGGATGCAGAGGTCAGGGGTCAGGGGGGGGTGTAGTCAGTATGTAAGGATGCAGAGGTCAGGGGTCAGGGGGGGGGGGGTGTAGTCAGTATGTAAGGATGCAGAGGTCAGGGGTCGGGGGGGTGTAGTCACCTTGCTCCTGCGGCTCTTGCTCTCGGACAGCAGCAGCTCCTCCTGCAGGAGCTCCACTCTCTTGGTCAGCTGCTGGTTCCTGAAGCTCAGGCTGTCCATCTCCTGCTCCACCTTCCGCAGGCTCTGCTCCTTCTGCTTCAGCTCATCCTGAGGGGACACACACACACACACACACACACACACACACACACACACGCATGAGGACAGACACACACACACACACACACACACGCATGAGGACAGACAAACACACACTCCTGCACACACGTGAGCACGCACAGACACACACACACAAACACACTCCTGCACACACGAGCACGCACACACACACACACACACTCCTGCACACACGAGCACGCACACGCACACACACGAGCACGCACACACACACACACACTCCTGCACACACGAGCACGCACACGCACACACACACACACACACACGCACACACACACACACACACACTCCTGCACACACGAGCACGCACACGCACACACACACACACACGAGCACGCACACACACACACACACACACACGAGCACACACTCCTGCACACACACACACACACACACACACACACACACACACACACTCCTGCACACAGATCTCCAGTGAGAGGAACGGTCACGTACCTTCAGTGAGTTAGAGCTGGTCTGCTCGTCCAACACGGCCTTCTTCAACACCTGATTCTGAGCTCTGAGCTGAGGAACACACACACACACACACACACAGTGATGGAGGTTTAGATCAGACACACACACACACACACACACAGTGATGGAGGTTTAGATCAGACACACACACACACACACACACACACACAGTGATGGAGGTTTAGATCAGACACACACACACACACACACACAGTGATGGAGGTTTAGATCAGACACACACACACACACACACACACACACAGTGATGGAGGTTTAGATCAGACACACACACACACACACACACACACACACACACACACACACACAGTGATGGAGGTTTAGATCACACACACACACAGACACACACACACACACAGTGATGGAGGTTTAGATCAGACACAGACACACACACAGTGATGGAGGTTTAGATCAGACACACACACACAGTGATGGAGGTTTAGATCAGACACACACACACACACACACACACACACACAGTGATGGAGGTTAAGATCAGAGACACACACACACAGTGATGGAGGTTTAGGTCAGACACACACACAGTGATGGAGGTTTAGATCAGACACACACACACACACACACACACACACACACACAGTGATGGAGGTTTAGATCAGACACACACACACACACACACACACACACACACACACAGTGATGGAGGTTTAGATCAGAGACACACACACAGTGATGGAGGTTTAGGTCAGACACACACACAGTGATGGAGGTTTAGATCAGACACACACACACACACACACACACACACAGTGATGGAGGTTTAGATCACACACACACACACACACACACACACACACACACACACAGACACACACACACACACACACACAGTGATGGAGGTTTAGATCAGACACAGACACACACACAGTGATGGAGGTTTAGATCAGACACACACACACACACACACAGTGATGGAGGTTTAGATCAGACACACACACACACACACAGTGATGGAGGTTTAGATCAGATCAGACACACACACACACACACAAACACACACACGCACACACACAGTGATGGAGGTTTAGATCAGACAGACACACACACACACACACACACACACACACACACAGTGATGGAGGTTTAGATCAGACACACACACACACACACACAGTGATGGAGGTTTAGATCAGAGACACACACACACACACACACACACACAATGATGGAGGTTTAGATCAGACACACACACACACACAGTGATGGAGGTTTAGATCAGACACACACACACACACAGTGATGGAGGTTTAGATCAGACACAGACACAC
Organism: Romanogobio albipinnatus; assembly: GCA_023566225.1. NCBI lineage: Eukaryota > Metazoa > Chordata > Actinopteri > Cypriniformes > Gobionidae > Romanogobio > Romanogobio albipinnatus. The sequence continues at coordinate 38,150,133 of CM042258.1, forward strand.
ACACACACACACAGTGATGGAGGTTTAGATCAGACACACACACACACACACACACACACACAGTGATGGAGGTTTAGATCAGACACAGACACACACACACACACACACACACACACAGTGATGGAGGTTTAGATCAGACACACACACACACACAGTGATGGAGGTTTAGATCAGACACACACACACACACACAGTGATGGAGGTTTAGATCAGACACACACACACACACACACACACACACACACACACACACACACACACAGTGATGGAGGTTTAGATCAGACACAGACACAGACACACACACACACACACACGCAGTGATGGAGGTTTAGATCAGACACACACACACACACACACACAGTGATGGAGGTTTAGATCAGACACACACACACACACACACACAGTGATGGAGGTTTAGATCAGACACACACACACACACACACACACACACAGTGATGGAGGTTTAGATCAGAGACACACACACACACACACACAGTGATGGAGGTTTAGATCAGACAGACACACACACACACGCACACACAGTGATGGAGGTTTAGATCAGACAGACACACACACACACACACACACACAGTGATGGAGGTTTAGATCAGAGACACACACACACACACACACAGAGTGATGGAGGTTTAGATCAGAGACACACACACACACACACACACACACACAATGATGGAGGTTTAGATCAGTCACACACACACACACACACACACACGGTGATGGAGGTTTAGATCAGACACACACACACACACACACACACACACAGTGATGGAGGTTTAGATCAGACACACACACACACACACACACACACACAGTGATGGAGGTTTAGATCAGACACAGACACACACACACACAGTGATGGAGGTTTAGGTCAGACACACACACAGTGATGGAGGTTTAGATCAGACACACACACACACACACACACACACACACACACACACACACAGTGATGGAGGTTTAGATCACACACACACACACACACACACAGACACACACACACACACACAGTGATGGAGGTTTAGATCAGACACAGACACACACACACACACACACACACACACAGTGATGGAGGTTTAGATCAGACACACACACACACACACACACACACACACACACACACACAGTGATGGAGGTTTAGATCAGACACACACACACACACACACACACACAGTGATGGAGGTTTAGGTCAGACACACACACAGTGATGGAGGTTTAGATCAGACACACACACACACACAGTGATGGAGGTTTAGATCACACACACACACACACACACACACACACACAGACACACACACACACACACACACACAGTGATGGAGGTTTAGATCAGACACACACACACACACACACACACACACAGTGATGGAGGTTTAGATCAGACACACACACACACACACACAGAAACACACAGTGATGGAGGTTTAGATCAGACAGACACACACACACACACACAGTGATGGAGGTTTAGATCAGACAGACACACACACACACACACACACACACACACACACAGTGATGGAGGTTTAGATCAAACACACACACACACACACACACACACACAGTGATGGAGGTTTAGATCAGACAGACACACACACACACACACACACACACAGTGATGGATGTTTAGATCAGACACACACACACACACACACACACACACACACACAGTGATGGAGGTTTAGATCAGACAGACACACACACACACACACAGTGATGGAGGTTTAGATCAGACAGACACACACACACACACACACACACACACACACACAGTGATGGAGGTTTAGATCAAACACACACACACACACACACACACACAGTGATGGAGGTTTAGATCAGACAGACACACACACACACACACACACACACAGTGATGGATGTTTAGATCAGACACACACACACACACACACACACACACACACACACAGTGATGGAGGTTTAGATCAGACACACACACACACACACACACACACACAGTGATGGAGGTTTAGATCACACACACACACAGACAGACACACACACACACACACACACACACAGTGATGGAGGTTTAGATCAGACACAGACATACACACACACAGTGATGGAGGTTTAGGTCAGACACACACACAGTGATGGAGGTTTAGATCAGACACACACACACACACACACACACACACACACACACAGTGATGGAGGTTTAGATCACACACACACACAGACACACACACACACACAGTGATGGAGGTTTAGATCAGACACAGACACACACACAGTGATGGAGGTTTAGATCAGACACACACACACAGTGATGGAGGTTTAGATCAGACACACACACACACACACACAGTGATGGAGGTTTAGATCAGAGACACACACACACACAGTGATGGAGGTTTAGGTCAGACACACACACAGTGATGGAGGTTTAGATCAGACACACACACACACACACACACACACACACAGTGATGGAGGTTTAGATCACACACACACACACACACACACACAGTGATGGAGGTTTAGATCAGACACAGACACACACACAGTGATGGAGGTTTAGATCAGACACAGACACACACACAGTGATGGAGGTTTAGATCAGACACACACACACACACAGTGATGGAGGTTTAGATCAGACACACACACACACACACACACACACAGTGATGGAGGTTTAGATCAGAGACACACACACAGTGATGGAGGTTTAGGTCAGACACACACACACAGTGATGGAGGTTTAGATCAGACACACACACACACACACACACACACACACACAGTGATGGAGGTTTAGATCACACACACACACACACACAGACACACACACACACACACACACAGTGATGGAGGTTTAGATCAGACACAGACACACACACACACACACAGTGATGGAGGTTTAGATCAGACACACACACACACACACACACACAGTGATGGAGGTTTAGATCAGACACACACACACACACACACAGTGATGGAGGTTTAGATCAGATCAGACACACACACACACACAAACACACACACACACACAGTGATGGAGGTTTAGATCAGACAGACACACACACACACACACACACACACACACACACAGTGATGGAGGTTTAGATCAGACACACACACACACACACAGTGATGGAGGTTTAGATCAGAGACACACACACACAATGATGGAGGTTTAGATCAGACACACACACACACAGTGATGGAGGTTTAGATCAGACACACACACACACACACAGTGATGGAGGTTTAGATCAGACATAGACACACACACACACACACACACAATGATGGAGGTTTAGATCAGACACACACACACAGTGATGGAGGTTTAGATCAGACACACACACACACACACAGTGATGGAGGTTTAGATCAGACACACACACACACACACACACAGTGATGGAGGTTTAGATCAGACACACACACACACACACACACACAGTGATGGAGGTTTAGATCAGACACACACACACAGTGATGGAGGTTTAGATCAGACACACACACACACACACACACACACACACAGTGATGGAGGTTTAGATCAGAGACACACACACACAGTGATGGAGGTTTAGGTCAGACACACACACAGTGATGGAGGTTTAGATCAGACACACACACACACACACACACACACAGTGATGGAGGTTTAGATCACACACACACACACACACACACACACACACACACACACACACAGTGATGGAGGTTTAGATCAGACACAGACACACACACACACACACACACAGTGATGGAGGTTTAGATCAGACACACACACACACAGTGATGGAGGTTTAGATCAGACACACACACACAAACACACACACAGTGATGGAGGTTTAGATCAGACACACACACACACACACACACACAGTGATGGAGGTTTAGATCAGACACAGACACACACACACACACACAGTGATGGAGGTTTAGATCAGACACACACACACACACACACACAGTGATGGAGGTTTAGATCAGACACACACACACACACACACACACAGTGATGGAGGTTTAGATCAGACACACACACACACACACACACAGTGATGGAGGTTTAGATCAGAGACACACACACACACACAGTGATGGAGGTTTAGATCAGAGACACACACACACACACACACACACACAGTGATGGAGGTTTAGATCAGACAGACACACACACACACACGCACACACAGTGATGGAGGTTTAGATCAGACAGACACACACACACACACACACACACACAGTGATGGAGGTTTAGATCAGACACACACACACACACACACACACACAGAGTGATGGAGGTTTAGATCAGAGACACACACACACACACACACACACACAATGATGGAGGTTTAGATCAGTCACACACACACACACACACACACAGTGATGGAGGTTTAGATCAGACACACACACACACACACACACACACACACAGTGATGGAGGTTTAGATCAGACACAGACACACACACACACACACACACACACACACACAGTGATGGAGGTTTAGATCAGACACACACACACACACACACACACACACACACACACACAGTGATGGAGGTTTAGATCACACACACACACACAGACACACACACAGACACACACACACACACACACACACACACACACACAGTGATGGAGGTTTAGATCAGACACAGACACACACACACACACACACACACACACACACACACACACACACACACACAGTGATGGAGGTTTAGATCAGACACACACACACACACACACACACACACACACAGTGATGGAGGTTTAGATCAGACACACACACACACACACACACACACACACACAGACACACACACACACACACAGTGATGGAGGTTTAGATCAGACACACACACACACACAGTGATGGAGGTTTAGATCAGACACACACACACACACACACACACACAGTGATGGAGGTTTAGATCAGACACACACACACACACACACAAACACACACACACACACACACAGTGATGGAGGTTTAGATCAGACAGACAGACACACACACACACACACACACACACACACAGTGATGGAGGTTTAGATCAGACAGACACACACACACACACAGTGATGGAGGTTTAGATCAAACACACACACACACACACACACACACACACAGTGATGGAGGTTTAGATCAGACACACACACACACAGTGATGGAGGTTTAGATCAGACAGACACACACACACACACACACACACACACACACACAGTGATGGAGGTTTAGATCAGACACACACACACACACACACACACACACACAGACACACAGTGATGGAGGTTTAGATCAGACAGACACACACACACACACACACACACACACAGTGATGGAGGTTTAGATCAGACAGACACACACACACACACACACACACACAGTGATGGAGGTTTAGATCAGACACAGACACACACACACACACACACACACACAGTGATGGAGGTTTAGATCACACACACACACACACACACACACACACACACACAGTGATGGAGGTTTAGATCAGACAGACACACACACACACACACACACACACAGTGATGGAGGTTTAGATCAGACAGACACACACACACACACACACACACACAGTGATGGAGGTTTAGATCAGACAGACACACACACACACACACACACACACAGTGATGGAGGTTTAGATCAGACACACACACACACACACACACACACACACACATGACAGGCGCTAATCAGTACAGTATGAAGATGATGATGATGATGATGATGATGATGATGTGCTCACCTTTGAGTACTCTTGAGCCAGTTTACTGTATTTGCTCTGCAGATCCGTCACGCTCGCCATGAGAAGAGAGTGTGTGTGAGTGTGAGTGTGAGTGTGAGTGTGAGTGTGTGTGTGTGTGTGTGTGTGTGTGTTTATATGAACATCACTGACAGCCTCGGCTAATGCTAATGCTAAGCGGATGTGTTCATGAATCGGTACAGAAACACAGAGTGACGTGTCATTCTTCAATCCGTGAGATTACCGGCGATTCCTTCAGTCACACCGGATCAAACCGATCAGTTCATTCGATCCGTGTGTCGCCTCAGACCGACCCGTGAACACTCCCGGTGTCTCAGCTCCCGGTGTCTCAGCTCCCGGTGTCTCAGCTCCCGGTGTCTCAGCTCCCGGTGTGCAAACACTTCATACCGTCAAACCGATGACATCACATTCACTCAGTTATTATATTCATCCGTCAATGAGCGGATCTGTGGAGATAACCGACATTACCGGATGGGTCACGTGAACGCGGTAACGGCACTCAGATGACCTTTCAAAATAAAAGCACACACAACATAAACATCACAACACACACTGACCTTTCAAAATAAAAGCACACACAACATAAAACATCACAACACACACTGACCTTTCAAAATAAAAGCACACACAACATAAACGTCACAACACACACTGACCTTTCAAAATAAAAGCACACACAACATAAACATCACAACACACACTGACCTTTCAAAATAAAAGCACACACAACATAAAACATCACAACACACACTGACCTTTCAAAATAAAAGCACACACAACATAAACGTCACAACACACACTGACCTTTCAAAATAAAAGCACACACAACATAAACATCACAACACACACTGACCTTTCAAAATAAAAGCACACACAACATAAACATCACAACACACACTGACCTTTCAAAATAAAAGTACACACAACATAAACATCACAACACACACTGACCTTTCAAAATAAAAGCACACACAACATAAAACATCACAACACACACTGACCTTTCAAAATAAAAGCACACACAACATAAACGTCACAACACACACTGACCTTTCAAAATAAAAGCACACACAACATAAACATCACAACACACACTGACCTTTCAAAATAAAAGCACACACAACATAAACATCACAACACACACTGACCTTTCAAAATAAAAGCACACACAACATAAACATCACAACACACACTGACCTTTCAAAATAAAAGCACACACAACATAAAACATCACAACACACACTGACCTTTCAAAATAAAAGCACACACAACATAAACATCACAACACACACTGACCTTTCAAAATAAAAGCACACACAACATAAACATCACAACACACACTGACCTTTCAAAATAAAAGCACACACAACATAAACATCACAACACACACTGACCTTTCAAAATAAAAGCACACACAACATAAACATCACAACACACACTGACCTTTCAAAATAAAAGCACACACAACATAAACATCACAACACACACTGACCTTTCAAAATAAAAGCACACAACACAAACATCACAACACACACTGACCTTTCAAAATAGAAGCACGCACACACACACACACACACACACACACACCATGTTCAGGAAGGTTGCGCTGTTGTGTCTCAGCAGAAAGAGCAGAGCAGACTGAAGTCATGTTCAGGGTCACAGGGTCAGCTGGTGTTGGTCAGGAGCAGTGTGTGTGTGTGTGTGTGTGTGTGTGTGTGTGTGTGTGTGTGTGTGTGTGTGTGTGTGTGTGTGTGTGTGTGTGTGTGTGTGTGTTCTGGTCAGTCAGTATTGATGAGCTCGTCTGGTCGGACTTACTCAACTGTAGTTTGTTGCTTTTGCTGTGATACAGCTATGATCTCACACACTCACACACACACACACACACACACACACACACACACACACACACACACACACACACACACACACACACACACGGCTTCAGAAGGTCAGAAAGTAATGAATACACAACTAAATAAACATTTAAACATTAAAATAGATAGAGATACAGGTGCTGGTCATATCATTAGAATATCATCAGAAAGTTGATTTATTTCACTAATTCCATTCAAAAAGTGAAGCTTGTATATTATATTCATCCATTACACACAGACTGATATATTTCAAATGTTTATTTCTTTTAATTTTGATGATTATAACAGACAACTCAGGAAAATCCCAAATTCAGGATCTCAGAAAATGAGAATATTGTGAAAAGGTTGAATATTGAAGACACCTGGTGCCACACTCTCATCAGCTGATGAACTCAAAACACCTGCAAAGGCCTTTAATGGTCTCTCAGTCGAGTTCTGTAGGCCACACACTCATGGGGAAGACGGCTGACCTGACAACTGTCCAGAAGACGACCATTGACCCCTTGCACAAGGAGGGCAAGACACAAAAGGTCATTGCAAAAGAGGCTGGCTGTTCCCAGAGCTCTGTGTCCAAGCACATTAATAGAGAGGCGAAGGGAAGGAAAAGATGTGCTAGAAAAAAGTGTACAAGCAATAGGGATAACCGCACCCTGGAGAGGATTGTGAAACAAAACCCATTCAAAAATGAGTGGCTGTAGTGTGAGTGTGTGTGTGTGTGTGTGTGTTAGCTCAATGACATCAGGCTGTAGTGTGAGTGTGTGTGTGTTAGCTCAATGACATCAGGCTGTAGTGTGAGTGTGTGTGTTAGCTCAATGACATCAGGCTGTAGTGTGAGTGTGTGTGTGTTAGCTCAATGACATCAGGCTGTAGTGTGAGTGTGTGTGTTAGCTCAATGACATCAGGCTGTAGTGTGAGTGTGTGTGTGTTAGCTCAATGACATCAGGCTGTAGTGTGAGTGTGTGTGTTAGCTCAATGACATCAGGCTGTAGTGTGAGTGTGTGTGTGTTAGCTCAATGACATCAGGCTGTAGTGTGAGTGTGTGTGTGTGTGTTAGCTCAATGACATCAGGCTGTAGTGTGAGTGTGTGTGTGTTAGCTCAATGACATCAGGCTGTAGTGTGTGTGTGTGTGTGTGTTAGCTCAATGACGTCAGGCTGTAGTGTGAGTGTGTGTGTGTGTGTTAGCTCAATGACGTCAGGCTGTAGTGTGTGTGTGTGTGTGTGAGTGTGTGTGTGTTAGCTCAATGACGTCAGGCTGTAGTGTGAGTGTGTGTGTGTGTGTGTTAGCTCAATGACATCAGGCTGTAGTGTGTGTGTTAGCTCAATGACATCAGGCTGTAGTGTGTGTGTTAGCTCAATGACGTCAGGCTGTAGTGTGTGTGTGTGTGTGTGTGAGTGTGTGTTAGCTCAATGACATCAGGCTGTAGTGTGTGTGTTAGCTCAATGACGTCAGGCTGTAGTGTGTGCGAGTGTGTGTTAGCTCAATGACATCAGGCTGTAGTGTGTGTGTGTTAGCTCAATGACGTCAGGCTGTAGTGTGTGTGTGTGTGTGAGTGTGTGTTAGCTCAATGACATCAGGCTGTAGTGTGTGTGTTAGCTCAATGACGTCAGGCTGTAGTGTGTGCGAGTGTGTGTTAGCTCAATGACATCAGGCTGTAGTGTGTGTGTGTTAGCTCAATGACATCAGGCTGTAGTGTGTGTGTTAGCTCAATGACGTCAGGCTGTAGTGTGTGTGTGTGTGTGTGTGTGAGTGTGTGTGTGTGTGTGTAAGCTCAATGACGTCAGGCTGTAGAGGTTCAGTCAGAAGCTTTATTGGTACTCATAACATCTCAATGGCATTCACAGAGTAGAGAGGCGGATCATCATCAGTCCTCGGCTCTCGAGGGGTCAGATACACACAGTTAACACACTCACGCTCCAGCCAATCAGCACTGGGACGCTCAAATCACAGCCAACCACAACAAGCAGCATCAGTCCTGTCCACACACACACACACACACGTAGTGAAGGGTTTCTCAGAACGACGTCATCATGAAACAGATCATTCCTTTATTCTGCAGGCAGTCTCAGAGCCAGTCGATGATGCGCAGTCATGTGATCAAACTGAAGGGTGAAGACAGACAGAGTGAGTGTGTGTGTGTGTGTGTGTGTGTGTGTGTGAAGAGCAGATATGCGTCACTCCGGCTTCTTCTTGGCTCCTGGAACCATCGCTTGAATCCTGAGGGAATACAGACGGACAAACTGAAGGATGAGTTTAATCAATCCACCGCTAACCGCTAACTGCTAACCGCTAACCCCATATCTGAACATCTGGAATCTGAGGGTGCATTAACTGTGTGTGTCCAGAGCAGTGACATCACTGATAATACAGTTCTGATATATTTACTGAATATCCTCATGATTTCTGGCATAACAGAAACACGTATAACTTTGACCCACACTCTGATTGGCTGTTGACACAGATACACCCGTGCAATCAGGACCAATCACCTGATGAGACACACTTACCTCCCCATGACATCCTTCAGCTGAGCGCTGACCGCAGAGATGAACTGATCAATCTGAGTCTGAGAGAGAGAGAGAGAGAGAGAGAGAGTGAGAGAGTGAGTGTGTGAGTGTGTGAGAGAGAGAGAGAGAGAGAGAGAGAGAGAGAGAGAGAGAGAGAGTGTGTGTGTGAGAGAGAGAGAGAGAGAGAGTGTGTGAGAGAGAGAGAGAGAGAGAGAGAGAGAGAGAGTGAGTGTGTGAGAGAGAGAGAGAGAGAGAGAGAGAGAGTGTGTGTGTGAGAGAGAGAGAGAGAGAGAGTGTGTGAGAGAGAGAGAGAGAGAGAGAGAGAGAGAGAGTGTGTGTGTGAGAGAGAGAGAGAGAGAGAGTGTGTGAGAGAGAGAGAGAGAGAGAGAGAGAGAGAAAATGAGCGACGTCTGCAGTGCCAACTGAACCACGCAGACACACACACGCACACACTCACACACACACACTCACAAACACACACTCACACACACACTGTCTCGCTCACTCGCTCACGCGCACACACACACACACTGTCTCTCACTCACTCACTCACACACTCACTCACTGACTCACTCACTGACTCACTCACTGACTCACTCACTGACTCACTCACTGACTCACTCACTGACTCACTCACTGACTCACTCACTGACTCACTCACTGACTCACTCACTGACTCACTCACTGACTCACTCACTGACTCACTCACTCACTCACACACACACTCACACTCACACACTCACTCACACACTCACT
>CM042258.1:38161267-38173767 GCA_023566225.1 Romanogobio albipinnatus
TAGATATTGATATAGATATATAGATAGATATATATAGATAGATAGATAGATAGATATATAGATATAGATAGATATATAGATATATATAGATAGAGATATATAGATATAGATAGATAGATATATATAGATATATATATAGAAGATAGATAGATTAGATATATAGATATATAGATAGATAGATATATAGATAGATAGATATAGATAGATAGATAGATATATAGATATATAGATATAGATAGATATAGATCTAGATAGAAAGATATAGCATATAGCTATATATATATAGATATATACTAGACTACTCAATAGACTATAACTCACTCTCTATAGCATCACTCACTACTACACCACTCACGATCACATCACTCACTCAGCACTCACTCTCACTCACTCACATCACACACTCACTCACTCACTCACTCACTCACTCACTACACACACTCACTCACACTCACACACTCACTCCACATCACTCACTCACACTCACTACACTCACACACTCACTCACTCACTCACTCACTCACTCACACACTCACACACTCACTCACACACTCACTCACACACTCACTCACTCACTCACACACTCACACACTCACTCACTCACTCACTCACACACTCACACACTCACACACTCACTCACTCACACTCACTCACCACTCACACCACTCACTCACTCACGCACACACTCACTCACTCACACTCACTCACTCACTCACATCTCACTCACTCTCTCATCACTCACTCACTCACTCACTCACACACACTCACTCACTCACTCACTCACTCACTCACTCACTCACTCACTACACACACACACTCACTCACTCACTCACACACTCACACACTCACTCACTCACACACTCACACACTCACACACTCACGACACACTCACACACTCACTCACTCACCTCACTCACACACTCACTCACACACTCACACACTCACTCACACACTCACACACTCACACACTCACTCACTCACTCACTCACTCACTCACTCACTCACTCACTCACTCACTCACTCACACTCACTCACTCACTCACTCACTCACTCACTCACTCACTCACCACTCACTCACTCACTCACTCACTCACATCACTCACATAGATCACTCACACTCACTCACACACACACTCACTCACACACTCACTCACTACCACACACTCACCACCACTCACTCAACTCACTCACCACACTCACACACTCACACTCACTCACTCACTCACTCAACTCACTCACTCACTCACTCACTCACTCACTCACACACACTCCACTCACTCACTCACTCACTCACTCACACACTCACACACTCACACTCACTCACTCACTCACTCACACACTCAACACACTCACACACACACACACACACTCACACCACTCACTCACACACTCACTCACTCTCACTCACTCACTCACTCACTCACACACTCACACACCACACCACTCACACTCACTCACTCACTCACTCACTCACCACACACTCACTCACTCACTCACACTCACCACACTCACTCACTCTCACTCACTCACTCACTCACTCACTCACTCACTCACTCACTCACTCACTCACTCACCACTCACTCACTCACCACACTCACTCACTCACTCACTCACTCACTCACACTCACTCACTCACTCACTCACTCACTCACTCACTCACTCACACACACACACTCACTCACTCACTCACACCACTCACTCACTCACTCACTCACTCACTCACTCACTCACTCACTCACTCACTCACTCACTCACTCACTCACTCACTCACTCACTCACTCACTCACTCACTCACTCACTCACTCACTCACTCACTCACTCACTCACTCACTCACTCACTCACTCACTCACTCACTCACTCACTCACTCACTCACTCACTCACTCACTCACACCACACACACACACACACACACACACACACACACACACACACACACACACACTCACTCACTCACTCACTCACTCACTCACTCACTCACTCACTCACTCACTCACTCACTCACTCACTCACTCACTCACTCACTCACTCACTCACTCACTCACTCACTCACTCACTCACTCACTCACTCACTCACTCACTCACTCACTCACTCACTCACTCACTCACACACTCCACTCACTCACTCACTCACTCACACACACACACACACCACACACACACACACACACACACACACACACTCACTCACCTCACTCACTCACTCACTCACTCACTCACACACTCACACACTCACACACTCACACACACACACACACACACACACACTCACTCACTCACTCACTCACTCACTCACTCACACACTCACTCACTCACACACTCACACACTCACACACTCACACACTCACACACACACACACACACACACACACACACACACACACACACTCACTCACTCACTCACTCACTCACTCACTCACTCACTCACTCACTCACTCACTCACTCACTCACTCACTCACTCACTCACTCACTCACTCACTCACTCACTCACTCACTCACTCACTCACTCACTCACTCACTCACTCACTCACTCACTCACTCACTCACTCACTCACTCACACACTCACTCACACACTCACACACTCACACACTCACTCACACACTCACTCACACACTCACTCACACACTCACTCACACACTCACACACTCACACACTCACACACACACTCACTCACACACACACACACACACACACCTGGTGTTTCTCGTAGGTTAGCGGGCCGCTGAACGCTGACACCAGACCTGCAGTGTAAGAGTGAACATCATTACGCTTCATATGTGACACTGAAGACCTGAGCTGAGCTCGACACACGGCCTTACCGAGGATGAGGAGCGTGAGTCCGTTAAACCAGGAGCCGACATACGTGCAGACCCACAGCAGCGCGGCCAGCTGGAGGAGACACACAGTTAGCATCATCAGCGACACATCACCTGAGAGAGAAGGGTCACAGGTCAGACCTTCAGCGAGTCGATCAGGTCCTCCACCAGGAAGAGGCGGCGCAGCTCCTTCAGCGCCCCGTTGACCCGGCCCAGAGCGACCTCACTGTGCCTCTGCACCGCAGCGCTGGACAGGCCCACGTCCTTCTCCAGGACCCACCTGAGGAGGAGAGGTCAGCAAGGGTCACACTCTGCACCAATCACATCGCGCCTGAGCTGTGGAGGAGAGTGTATGGACACTGGGTGTGGTTTTCTGAGGTAAATGTGCCGCTGGTCACATGACGCAGTTTTACTGACGTCTCTCCGAACACAGTGGTCACGTGACGGGATGTGGGTGTGGGTAAGTTGCACTGTATCGAACACAGAGTTCTTGGCTGTCAAATGTAAGACCTATACGACGCATTACCAAAATGATTTAAATCAAAGAAATTAAAAGAAAAATCATTTTATTTCAATGAATTCCGTCATTAGAAAAGCATTAATTTAATTTACAGATAAAGCAGTGGCATGAGTGACCCTCCACAGCCAACAGCGGGCCAAACGCCCAACGCCCAGCGCCCAACGCCCAACGCCCAGCGCCCAGCGCCCAGCGCCCAGCGCCCGATGAAGAGCAGACCTGCCCTCAACACCAGAGATGATCAAACAGCAGATCACAGCCAGCAGAGGCTGAACAGATACCCCACACCAGATGAGCATTCCAGATCTGACTGCCATTATTCTGGGTAAAATGAGTTTATTATTTAAATGAAAAGTGTATGCATATAACATTTATATATTAATGTTCATATATTAATGAGACTAATAATAATTATTATATCCGATAAATACAAATATTCAACTGAATTAGAAATATTACTATTACAATAACATTTTAATTATTTAAAAATTAAAAATAGAGTATTTAAGAATAAATATAACAATATAATAATAATAATAATAACATTTATATTTTACAGAAAACTTATTTTACAAAAAAACTGCTGGGTTACTTTTCTAAAGGTCTAAAGATTTATTGTAAAAAAATTAATTAAAGAAATTCTGTGCTTTTGATCTGTGATATCAATTTCTTAAAGAATGCATTTCATATGAAATATGAGCCTCCTATGCATCCACTGTGGGGAAAACTGTACATTGGAGAAAAACATATGGATTGTCATATAAATGTATTTAGAGAGAAGTATTATTTTCATATTTGTTACCCAAACGTTTCATTCACACTGAAGCCAGAGGGCGGCCTCGAGCGCCACATCTGCCTCAGAAGGAATCGCTAGCCCTGATGTGAAGATGGAAACGCTTTGACTGATGAAACGAAGACAATAAACACGACTGCATCGAGACATTAGAGTTCAAGCCTTCACTCTTTTCAGAATAATGATGATGCAGTGCTGACTTTATCACTGTATAGATTAGGGATGGGTCGCGATTTTCAAATATTCGATAGTTGATTTAATTATAGATTAGTTTGTGCGATTATCGTCCTCAAATAAATCCCCATGTTTTGGGTGTGGTGGTGAGGCGGTCATGTGACCAGAGGGAGGCGCTGCAATAACACCTAAAGCGGTCAGTCAGCGCTCAGGGTGTTTACACTGGACAGGTCTGCTGCGGTCCGAGCTGATTCTTCCCTCCGCCTCCGCAGTGTTGGTCTGGTTTCACACTCAACTTGAACCCTAGTGTGTTTGCGTTCATCTAACGTCATCACAAACGTGCACGGGCATGATGGGAAACAGAACGCGGGTCAAATATATTGGGCTTTTTTAAATTGATTTGGTGCCATTATGTGCAGCTGAGTAAACAACACTTGGGTTTACCGTGTGTGTGTCGCTGGAACCGTGTGTGTGTCGCTGGAACCGTGTGTGTGTCGCTGGAACCGTGTGTGTGTGTCGCTGGAACCGTGTGTGTGTGTCGCTGGAACCGTGTGTGTGTGTCGCTGGAACCGTGTGTGTGTGTCGCTGGAACCGTGTGTGTGTCGCTGGAACCGTGTGTGTGTCGCTGGAACCGTGTGTGTGTGTCGCTGGAACCGTGTGTGTGTGTCGCTGGAACCGTGTGTGTGTCGCTGGAACCGTGTGTGTGTCGCTGGAACCGTGTGTGTGTCGCTGGAACCGTGTGTGTGTCGCTGGAACCGTGTGTGTGTGTCGCTGGAACCGTGTGTGTGTGTCGCTGGAACCGTGTGTGTGTGTCGCTGGAACCGTGTGTGTGTGTCGCTGGAACCGTGTGTGTGTCGCTGGAACCGTGTGTGTGTCGCTGGAACTGTGTGTGTGTCGCTGGAACCGTGTGTGTGTCGCTGGAAGGCTTTGCTGCTTGCAAACAGTGTACCAACACCAATATCCCCCAGGAAGAACCACAACACACCGAACGAACGCTCTGAGGCGGAGTAGCAAAGATGATTCCTTTTTTATAGACCTAACTAAATGAAATGTAAGACCTCGGATGAAAATCTGGCCGTTTGTAAGACGTTTTAAGGCCTTAAATAAAATAAATAATTAATTTTAGACATTTTAAGGCGCCGCGGGAACCCTGGCCTTCTGATGCTCATTCATGTTTATTTGGGCTGTAACTGGTGCCTTAAACAGTAGGTTTTGAGTTTCGTAATAAAATGGATGTCATTTGAAATCTGAGACATTGTTTAATATCAGAAGTAACACAGCACTAACATTACAGTGATTTAATGGAGGGGAGGAGCTCTACAATGTTCCGTTCAAAACTAATCGATTCCTGGGATTTAAG
Source organism: Romanogobio albipinnatus (assembly GCA_023566225.1). NCBI lineage: Eukaryota > Metazoa > Chordata > Actinopteri > Cypriniformes > Gobionidae > Romanogobio > Romanogobio albipinnatus. The sequence continues at coordinate 38,166,929 of CM042258.1, forward strand.
AATCGATATCGGCCCGTAAAAATGAGAACTGATTAAAATATTTTATACCCAGCCCTAAAGAACACCATCACACATGAACAACGATAAGAGTGTGTGATGGTACCACGATTACACACATCATCCGTGACCTTCCCAACTCTACCCTCATCCTGCTGGGAAAGACTCCTGGTCGTTCCTCAGCTCCTCAGGCTTGAGCTACTCTAGCACTGCTCATGTTTATCGCCTCTGAGATGGGCCGCTCGTGCTCCTCAACTGCAAGTCGCTCTGGGTAAAAGCGTCTGATAAATGAAGACAGGTGAGTGTACTGCGAGAGAGGCACACTCACACACTCACTCACTCCGACTCACTTGAACGGATGTCCTTCGTCAGACTTCTGCACGGCCTGCAGGACGCCCTTGTATATCCTGAAGGTCAGGGTGATGGAGAGCAGGGTCAGGGCGGCGTAGGACAGAACGCTGATGATGCTGCAGCAGGTGAGGGAGAGGAGGAGGAAGAGGCTGGAGCTGAAGACCAGCGCGCTTGACCTCACGTCCCGCCAGTACAGCAGCTGCAGCGCTGAAACACACACACACACACACACACACACACACACACACAGGGGTCAGTCTCAGACAGCAGCCGCCCGTGAGCAGGGATGGTTCATGACGGGATCAACATGCACAAGCTCTCGCTACACCAGCACGTCTCCTCCATCTGCTCATAGATCAACTACAGGATGACGGAGTGTGTTTCTCACACACACTCGTGTTTCTCTGGCACTGCAGAACGCACAAACCGGTTAAGACTGACTAACGAACTGCTCAAAACCCACATTATTTGATATAAACGGCAAAAACCAGATCCGTCATCTTTCACAGTCTGTAATGCTACAGTACTTCAAATTATTGCTTTAAGTCGAAACAAAAAACTCATTTGTGATGACTTTGCAAATGTATTAAATGAAGATTTCACATGTGAAGTGACCCACTGGAGAGCGATAGGTCATGTGAGTGAGTACCTGCTTCCCATCTCCTGATCACCAGCGTTGGGCCGTTTACACCTGGTCATGTGGTTTCTCTGATGGGATAGCTAACCGTGAAGACCCACTTCAGGAGGAGGTCAGGGACGCATCCCAGATGAAACTGAACAGGTCTAATGCTCTGGTTGTTGAAACCATGAGTGTGTGTTATGGGCTATATGTCATAGCCAGATATGACAGCGCTACTGCCACACATGAGCAGCTGATCTCTTCATCAACACACACACACACACACACACTAGTGCAGATAAAACACACAATCCTCTTCATTAAAAGAAACGGACTGATGCTGCTCTCTCCCACTGCAGTCTTTGATTGTGAAATGAGCTGAGGATCAATAAAATGATGTTGTTTTCATTCACATGACCAAATGGTTCTGATCAATCTGATCAGTAAATCACATGACCAGGTGTAAACCGCCCTCTTCAACCACAGTGAGAAACACATTCCCTGAAATCACCACGACTCAAAGAGAAAGCGAATGCATCTCTAGCGAATGCTGATCCCGGTCCAGTGCGGTGGCATTAGCTGGGATGGTCTCCTGCGATTGAAGATCCATTTAAAAAAGCTGGATCTAGTCCACATCATTTTGCAAGACGTTGCAGCAACTCATTAAACAACTGCTACTTTTGACCCACCGCACCCAGAACCTTTGGCCAGATTATCAGCCGGAGCCGATTCCTCCTCTGAGCAAAGGTTAGGTGGGTAACAGCAGCCACAGGATCTGGATTCCTTAAACCCAAACGCATCATGACGACAGCAGGAGCAAACACCTCTTACATCTGCTGGGCCGCGGTCATGCGAGCGCTAGTGAGAGCTGAGCCGTACCCGTGTGTGTCCAGTGTGCGGAGGGCTGTTGGTCCGTCGGCTCCATGTGTGCAGTGTGACGGGACGGCTGAGAGACGGCTAGAGGTTAGAGAGGAGGGAGGAGTCTCCTGCATCAGCTGACCGTCAGATATAAGGCTCAGCACCACCCACACACAGCACAGACGGGACACACTCCTGAACACTAGCACTGCACCACCCGAGACTCATTTACTTCTGACGGACCCAAGAGTCAAGGCGTAAGGTCCAGTCTGACTTCAGACCAATGAGAGGTCAGGGCTCTGTAAACACTGACCTAAAGCTTCAGACCAATGAGAGGTCCTGTAAACACTGACCTAAAGCTTCAGACCAATGAGAGGTCCTGTAAACACTGACCTAAAGCTTCAGACCAATGAGAGGTCCTGTAAACACTGACCTAAAGCTTCAGACCAATGAGAGGTCCTGTAAACACTGACCTAAAGCTTCAGACCAATGAGAGGTCCTGTAAACACTGACCTAAAGCTTCAGACCAATGAGAGGTCCTGTAAACACTGACCTAAAGCTTCAGACCAATGAGAGGTCCTGTAAACACTGACCTAAAGCTTCAGACCAATGAGAGGTCCTGTAAACACTGACCTAAAGCTTCAGACCAATGAGAGGTCCTGTAAACACTGACCTAAAGCTTCAGACCAATGAGAGGTCCTGTAAACACTGACCTAAAGCTTCAGACCAATGAGAGGTCCTGTAAACACTGACCTAAAGCTTCAGACCAATGAGAGGTCCTGTAAACACTGACCTAAAGCTTCAGACCAATGAGAGGTCCTGTAAACACTGACCTAAAGCTTCAGACCAATGAGAGGTCCTGTAAACACTGACCTAAAGCTTCAGACCAATGAGAGGTCCTGTAAACACTGACCTAAAGCTTCAGACCAATGAGAGGTCCTGTAAACACTGACCTAAAGCTTCAGACCAATGAGAGGTCCTGTAGACAGTGTGACCTAAAGCCGGCTGAAGCATTGCTTCATCTCTGCGGAGCTGCACACACACTCTGAACACTCCCGTTTATATGTGAGGAAAACAATCCTAATCCCAAGATAGCAGGCCATCATATACTGCTGTATTTAGTGGACTCTCATTGGTTAGCGTGTCTGCTATCACCAGCTCCATATCTGAAGATTGAACATTGGTCTGGGGAGTCTTCTCTGTATTCTCTACTGATCAATGGGCATAGTTCAAATGACTGGACAGTCGTTCAACCAATCAGACCAACGATCCGTCATCGTGTTAAACAATCTGATGTGACTGTGAATGTGTGACTGCTTTCCTATGTTCTGTCAGTTATCACTGATATCAGGTGACATTGCCAATTTCTTTATTTCACATTTTGACCCTTTCTGTTTTTGAATCTTTTTATATTGACTGTGCCAATTTGTATTCCCGTGATATGAGTTGCATTTCATGAATGAAAAGTGCAAATAAATGTTTATTATATTGGTAGTAGGGCTGTCACTAACGATTATTTTGGTAATCGAGTAATCTGGCGATTATTTTGATGATTAATCAGATATTTTTTAGACCCAAACCTTTCAAATGATTTAAAATACATTTATAATAACAATGAGGCAATAATAATGGTTTCAAATAAAGTATCAAAATCAAGTAATCATACTAGTTTATAGAATAACGCCGTTAAATGCATAATAGATGTCCCTTATGTATAATAACTAACGCCTGCAGAGGGCGGCAGCGGCTTACAGCAGATCTAATCCTGCTTTAGTATTGGCCACACCATATTTATTAATCTTTAACATTTGTCCACTTCTTTTCGATAGAAATGCTTCAGCCGCTGTCGAGCGTTTAGACTGATTTTGAAATGAACAGTTTGCACATTTGAAGCATATATTGGTTTTATAAATGACTCCCGTTACTCATCTCGGATGTTCCCAGATGAACACAAGCGAGCCGAACTCTCAGCACATTCACAGAAGAGTGTGAGAGGCTCAGGTCATGTGGAGCAGCGTTTACTGTGACGCTCTGATGCCCAGAACACACCTGAGGTGCTTTGTTAATACATGGTATTAACAGGATAGCTCTTCCGGTTTCCCGCTTTTTCCTCAGCTGTAGAAAACGGTCTAATAATGCGGTTCATTGTCGGTGCAGCACCACTTCCGGTATTTTGCCGGTTACTCGACACGGGTACATTTGCAAACGTGGATTTTTTTTAAAACCAAGTACTCTAATCGAGGAATCATGACAGCTCTGATTAGAGCCAAAGTGCTCATCGTACACATCAAATGTTCCACAGTCAGAGGGTGATCATGCAAACAGACCCATAATGCAACATCATGCCAAAGGTGAGATGCATGAGAGATGAGGGGTAAAGGACACACACAGACAGAAAACGATGGGTAAATGAAAGGGTCCGGTGAAGGGAAACGAGCACTGATGGAGGTCCGTGATGGATTTACCTGCGGCCGCGCTCACATCGGCCATTGGGCTTCCTCCTCCGGCTTCAGCTTCCTGCTTCCCGGCTCCGGGTTCATCCGCTGGAGGACTGATTACTGCAGCTGGGGACAGCTCTCGTAAACCAGACTCCAGGCCTGCCTTCCCTCTCACAGCGGAGGACGTGTCTGACGCCTGGGCCTGAAGATGGGAAGAGCTTTGATCTTCAGGAGATCGCTCTTCATCCAGCAGCTCTTCCGATGGTTTAGTGAAGGTCGGGCTATCCTGCGTCTCCAGAAACTCATCCGCAGCTCCTCGTGGCGGCCGCTCGACGAACTCAAACTCTTCAGACGACGGCTCCGGCTCGGACGCCTCGTCCACCAGGGCTCTCTGCTCCTTCTGTGTCACTGCGTCCAGCACCGGGGAGAAGGAGTCTGCAGACGGACTCTCAGAATCCCAGTGCTCTTGAGCCTTTCCCAGTGGGAAGCTGAGACATTCGAAGCGGTGCGCTGTTTGAACAGAAGTCTGGCTGAACTCCTCAACACCGTCCCTGTCGCTCTTTGGAGGCCCGTCTGTCTCTTTCACGAGATCGAAAGCAACAAAACTGGGCTCCGACTGGTTCTCTTCTTCCAGCTTGGCCTGTTCTGCAACCCGTGCCTCTGTGACCTCCGCCATCTCCTTCAGCAGCAAAATCTTGGAGTCAAGTCCAAGCAGGTTGTTAGCAGACACCGAGAATGGGGAATTTGGGGATTCGCTCACACTTCTATGAACCGGGCTGAACTCGGGACTTCCTTCTGATGAGCCCGAGTCCACCTTCTCAGGGTTCATGGGAGAAGACTTCAGGATATCTGGGAGAGACATGGGCCGGTCATCAGACGCCGCGCTGACCTCTGAAAGCGCTGCATCAGCTCCAGGCTCCCGTTGGATCTCTCTGGACTCGGACAGCGTGTGACCGTCTCCATCATACGCGTCTTGGACCAGGTCTGGAGACGGGCTATCGGACACCTCGGCGGACCTTCTGGCAGCCGCCGCTTCCCCGAGAACATCGTTGAGAGCCTGGAAGGGACTCTTCTTCAGTTCAAACATGAAGTCGTCATCGGACTGGCTTAGCACATCCGGGTCGAATCCTGCCGAGTCCTTAAGTCCCAAAGGATCCATGGTCAGATCGGTGGAAGCTACGGATGGAGAATCCCAGCGGTCTGCGGGATCAGAATGAGACTCTGTGAGGACTCCATCCAAGAGTTTGATTGGGTTTCTACACCCGTTTCTCCTTCAGTGAAAGCATCCACTTTTCCCTAGAATCAGCTGGTCATTTAACACACATATATGCAATATATGAGGATGTTAACGGAGATTAACTGATGCAAAGTGTTACGGACTCGAAGCTTCTCTCGCTATTCAGAGCCTAGAGAAGTCAGAGGATCCATCGGCCAAGAGCAGAACACCAGCTGTCTCAAGGACACACTCGCTCAGGACTGAGGCTGCATTAGGGCTGTCAAGAGTGCCAGGGCATACCAATCAAACCTTAAGAACAGTTTCTCTCTGCTATGGGCAGTACCGACTCATTTGGTGCCACAATTATGGTATTTTAGAGAAGGCTTGGCTGATGAACATCAGTTCGGTCATACCGATGTTCATTTCCCTTCATATGTTGGTGTGGGAACTGGGATTGAAGTGTGATCCGGCGTAAAACAAGCCGAGTGTTAACTGTTAAAGGTTGCCTTCAGTACACCGGAAGCGGTTCAGTGTGAATGTGTGTGTCGTTACACCCCTAGTGACTGGTACTGGTACGCATTACTGGCATCATGACAACCCTAGTCCAGACCAGTGAACACTAAGCAGGTCTGTCACACACACACACACACACGTTTAACAGAGGTTAACTTCCAAGATCTTACATTGATATCAGGTCAAACCTCAGCCTAAAATGCAAGCAAGAAACAAAGGTCAGCACAAAGATGAGAACATCTTCAGCATTCGAGCGAAGAAGAAGCGTACCTGATGGAAAGTGAGGCTGGAAGAGCGCAGGAGGGGCGGCAGGAGGTTCCGGCTCATCTGAAAAACAGCCACAGGAAGACGTTTCACTCACTGAAGCAAACCATTTAAACCCTTACACACGCTAGTGAGCTGGTCGATAGGAATTAAAGGACCACTCCAGTGAAAAATGAACCTAGGGGTAATTAACAATTCATGCATTTCCATGTAATTAGACTTCATTCCTATCGACCGGCTCATTTAGCGCAGCGCTCGTGGCTCGACTTGTCAAGATGGCTCCTGTCTGTATGCGCGTAATGTCCTGTCTTTATAAAGCATCTTCTTACTAAACTGTTTGTACACTTACAACGTTCTCAATGCTTCGGTTTGCATGTAGGGACCCTCATTATGCCACCGTGTTAGTGTGAGGCTATTTTGAGCCTTGTTAGTGGAATTAACTTCAATTTTCCTTATTCTATGCCCCATAGACTAGCGTTATAAGCTCATCTGTTTTTAGAGATAAGAGATTTACATTCGTTTTTCATGAAAACGCATCCCAGAGAACGCTCTACTCGCTAACCATGTGTTAATCACCCCTAGG
>CM042258.1:38181267-38183767 GCA_023566225.1 Romanogobio albipinnatus
CAAAGCTGAATGCTAAACCTCTGAGTGACCCTTAAACAGTAAATAAACACCTTCGGTTATTCTGCAGGTTATAAAAGCAGGTTTCTACACAGAACACACACTCCAACCACACCTGAAGGAAAACACTCTGAAGCGCTTGAGATTAATCCCGATGACAGATAATCTACAGCAGTGTGTGTGTGTGTGTGTGTGTGTGTGTGTGTGTGTGTGGGACTGACTCCTTCACACTGATCTGTGTGTTATTCAGGACCGCTCTAAATAAAGACTGAGACGTCCTCATGCTCGTTCCCATCGGGCGGAACAGTGTGAAGTGTGTGTGTGTGTGTGTGTGTGTGTTGAGTGTGTGTGTCTGTGTGTGTGTGTGTTGAGTGTGTGTGTGTGTGTGTGTGTGTTGAGTGGCGCTGTACTGCTCCAGACCCACGAGAGAGCCGTAATTCACGGTCCGTGAGTAAACACGTTTCCATCACTGATTTCGGCCCGTTCGCCCTGCCCCTTTAATAGTGAAAGTGAGTATCACGGGGTCAGAGGTCACTCTCAGAGCGGTCAGGGCAGTGCTGGTCTAACCCGTCCTGACCACTGACCATCATCCTCCTCATCTCACACACCGGACCCATCAGAGGAGCAGAGCGGTCAGGGCAGTGCTGGTCAAACCCATCCTGACCACTGACCATCATCCTCCTCATCTCTCACACCGGACCCATCAGAGGAGCAGAGCGGTCAGGGCAGTGCTGGACGGGGCTCGGGCCCTTCAGGCTCCACACGCACCGGCCGAGGGCCTAAAACTGTACAGTAACACTAAACACAGCAATGGCCACTGTCACGTGGTCAACATTATATCCATCATCCATCTATCGATTCATTTATACGCCTATAATCTGCGAGGCTTCCGCACACGGGTGCCGGTAAAGCATCCGCCGCTGCGGGTCTTTGTTCGGGAAGCGGGTGGGCCGCGTCCCTCATAATCACACAATAACGCCTGATCATGCCAGATCTCCACACACACACACACACACACACACACACCGCCGCAACACTGCAGCAAGAGACACCGGTCATCTGCTCATTCCCTTCGGTCTCACTCACGGGTCCTGATCGCTGTGTTTCTCCGACGACAAATCAACATCACAAATCCCCGCCGCCCCCACTGACCACAACCCCGCGGGAATCAGTGCGATACTCACGGGATGGGGATGGCGGAAGAGTGCGATACTCACGGGATGGGGATGGCGGAAGAGTGCGATACTCACGGGATGGGGATGGCGGAAGAGTGCGCGGGTGTTTCTCCTCAGATGAGCTGCTCACGCGCTCGTCTCTCGCCTCTGTCCGCGGAGGTGGTGTTAGTTCTGTCGCTGGAGCTTCACTCACAGGTGGAGTAACGCTTTCCTCCGCGGGCTCTGGAGTAACGGCGGCTTCAGTGCTCACCGGATCTGTGGCCGTTACTCCTGCCTCTGTGCTTGTGCGCTTCACCGGGACTTCACTCACAGGAGCAACTCTTTCCTCCGTGGGCTCTGGGGAACTAGTTACCTCAGTGATCTGCGGAGGACTATCGTTATTTACCTCAGTGATCTGCGGAGGACTATCGTTACCGTTATTTACCTCAGTGATCTGCGGAGGACTATCGTTACCGTTATTTACCTCAGTGATCTGCGGAGGACTATCGTTACCGTTATTTACCTCAGTGATCTGCGGAGGACTATCGTTATCGTTATTTACCTCAGTGATCTGCGGAGGACTACTTTCTTCAGTTATCTTTGAAGCACTGGTTATCTCCGTTGTTTGAGGAGAACTAGTCATCTCATTTGTCTGTGTATCACTAGTTTCTTCAGCTATCTGGTTTGTCTGTGTATCACTAGTTTCTTCAGCTATCTGGTTTGTCTGTGTATCACTAGTTTTCTCGGTTGTCTGTGGAGGACTAGTTTTCCCGGGCATCTCCTCCTCCGCGTCCCGCGCGTCCGCCTGTGTCGGTCCGACTGCAGCGGCTTCATTCATGGCAACATCGTGCGGAGCTCCGTCAGGTGCACTGGATGAAACTTTATCTGCTTCTTCCATTTGGAAACTGAGCTTGATACTCCAGTGTCTTGTGATGGAAATAAAAGGAGACAGTGCACCGCAGAAGAACCGCAAACCGTCCTTTCTTTAGGAGGAGAAGACGCCGCGCCTCGGGAGCGAGCGCTGAAAGTTCACAGACTCCCCGAAGAAAGTGACTAAGCGGAATACTGATACCGCGGACTGTCCAATCAGTAAACACCACGCTTGACTGATGTAACCAACGACCAATCGAGACGCAGAAGCGCGCTAAGCCCCGCCTACACGTGCTCTCGCTCCCTCTTTTTGCCTTAGATCAGGGTTTTACCGCAATAAACACACATTCTCTCTCAAAGCACTATTTATTATTAGTTGCAGTGTATTATGTGTTTGCTGCTAAATATTAAAAAAAGAAAAGAATGCTGTACAGTTATAAATGCAGTTGGTGTAGTATGTTGTGCTGAGTAAACAGGAC
>CM042258.1:38191267-38193767 GCA_023566225.1 Romanogobio albipinnatus
ACAGCGACTTTCAGACAAACTTTTGCTTACAACACGTTCTCAACTTGATAAAGGATAAAAATACATTGAACCGAACCGGTTTGATTTGAAAAGGTAAGCGTTTTGGAATAAGGTTCCCATCCAGTTAACGTGCATGTTGAAGAATGGTAAGCTGGAAATGATCATTAACGTTATTAAACGAAACTAACTACAAAAAGCCCAATAAAACCTTGTAAATACGTAAACATTATTATTCTAAACTTTATACGAGTTGTTAGGTCGCCAGTTCTGGCATTCTCCTGAAGTTTCCGACGTGAGTACGGTTCAATGGAAGTGTGTATAGACTGCTTTGAGGAAAGGCGGAAGTTTTCTGATGTCATTGTGAAAAGGGCCTATTAGATGTCTCCGCCACTCTTGTGCCTCGGGGCTCTATACAGGTAGACCACCTCATGACAAAGAGCACTTTAGCTCCACATGTGCTTCCTGTTTCCACAGACATCAGAGGCTTTCTGCGGTTAGGAAATGCATTGGCGCCCACAGTACAGCAGGTGCCAAAAACCCCTAGCGGAGCACTGGGCCATGTGGCAACGCCTGCCCGAGGTCTCGCAATGGGTGTTACGTATTATTCACCACGGCTACATCATCCAATTCCGCAAAGGCCCACCTCTTTCCAGCGGTGCGTCCTTGCAAAGCCCCGGCTTTGAGACAGGAAATTGCGTCTCTCTTAGAGAAAGGGGCTTTAGAAGAGATACCCCTCACTCAGGCTTCTACAGCCGATCTTTTGTGGTGCCCAAAAAGGATGGTGGATTACGTCCGATATTGGACTTACATCGCTGGGCTCAGAGTGAGCAAATTCAAAATGCTGACGTTGAATTCTGTCTCAGGTTCGAACCGGAGATTGGTTTGTGACCATAGATCTAAAGGATGCGTATTTCCAAATCCAGATCGTCAAGAGACACAGGAAGTTCCTCAGGTTTGCTTTCGAGGGCAAAGCTTACCTGTACAGTGTCCTTCCATTCGGACTAGCCTTAGCTCTTCGGACATTTACGCAATGTATGGACGCTGCTCTGGCCCCATTGTGGCTCCAGGGCATCCAGATCTTGAACTACCTGGACGATTGGCTGATATTAGCTCAATCCCAGGAATTGGCAATAGTCCATCGAGACTTAGTTCTCTGCCCTTTGAGAAGCCTAGGTTTACGCATAAACCATCAGAAGAGCTTTCAGCAGACAACTTTCCTGGGTGCTTTTCTGGCGTGACGCTGGCCCGCTTGTCTCCTGCACGCATTCAGTCACTACAAGGCAGGTCATCTAGTCCATGTTGGTCTATGCCACAGACTGATGGACCTTATGGCAGCAGCGTCCCCTGTAGTTCAGTTGGGCCTGCTCCACATGAGACCATACCAATGATGGGTCAAGAGTCAGGGGATCTCGCCCCATTGCCAATCTTTTCGCAAAGTCCTGGTTACACGCAGAGGCTTTTGTGCTCTGCATCCGTGGCCGAGGCTCCCGATGCTCCGCAGAGGAGTTCAGTTAGGGACATGCTGTCGTCACAAGACGATCACGACGGGCGCATCCCTTACGGGCTGGGGGCGGTTTATCAGGGACGCCCGACCTTTGGAGTCTGGAGCAAAGTGCATTGTGGTTGGCACATAAATCGCTTGGAGTTGCTAGCAGTGTTTCTGGCACTCAAACGGTTCTCACCCATCTGAAGGGGTGTCATGTATTGGTCAGGACAGACAACATGACTGTAATATCGTACCTGAATCGTCATGGAGGGCTACGCCCCGCTCCCTGTACAGGCTGGCGAAGCGCATGCTTCTCTTCTCTAGGGGCGGACCTACTCTCGAGGCTTGGATCCTGGAGCTTGGAGGCTGTATCTTCAGTCGGTAGGCCTCATATGGCAGAGGTTCGGTCGAGCGGATGTAGATTTGTTCGCATCGAGCACAACTACGCACAGCCTGCTCTGGTTTTCCCTATGGCCCAAGACCAGTCTCTTTGCCTTTCCACCGATTCGCTTGCTCTCAGCGATGTTGCTCAGAGTGCGAATGGACAAGGTGAGACACCTGTTGTTGGTGGCCCCTCGCAGGCCCACTCAGATCTGGTCAGTCTGTTAGTCGTTCCCCTCAGACCTGACGTGTTGACTCAAGCTCAGGGTATGATCCGGCACCCCCGTCCGGACTTATGGAAGTTGTGGGTGTGGCCCCTGAGTGGGATCTCTTGGCAGAGATTACAGATACCATTCTTAACTCGAGAGCCCCCTCCACGAGGCGTCTTTATGCCTTCAAGTGGAAGCTGTTTACCTCATGGTGTACACTGCGCACCCTAGACCCAGTTCCATTGCCCTATTGGTTCAATACTGGAGCTCTTACAAAGTCGTTTTTCGGCAGGGGCGGCTCCGGCCACTCTGAAGGTCTATGTGGCATCTGCCGAGCATATACAGATGGAGGGGGCTTCGGTTGGACGTCCCCTCCTGGTTTCTCGTTTTCGGCAAAGGAACGAGACGGCTAAGGCCTTTCCAC
>CM042258.1:38201267-38253767 GCA_023566225.1 Romanogobio albipinnatus
GGAAAAATAACGATGAGCATCAGATTCAGACATCTCGGCCTTCTCTCCCAACGCCACAGCGGACGGTGATTCACTATTCTGAATAAATATGCACATAAAGGCATGTTTCGTACACATCACTACACGACATGTCCAGGAGAAAAGATCATCAATAACATTTCATTATTACGAGAAAAGAGGTCGTTTACACGACATCACTCAGTGGAAAATATCACATGTGGCAGGAATACGTTGTAGTTTTGCGACGTGGTGCTCCACAAATAATGTTTTATTAGCTTCAGTTTTGAAAATGATTATGGGATGGGGATGTGTTTCAGGGGTTAGTTCCAGTGAAAGGAGCTCTTAATACTTCAAGACATTTTGGACAATTTCATGCTCCCAACTTTGCGGGATCAGTTTGGGGACGGCCCCTTCCTGTCCCAGCATGCCTGCGCTCCAGTGCTCAAAGCATCGCTCCATAAAGACATGGATGAGGAGTTTGGTGTGGAGGAACTGGACTGGCCTGCACAGAGTCCTGACCTCAACCCGATAGAACAGCTTTGGGATGAATTAGAGCGGAGACTGAGAGCCAGGCCTTCTCGTCCAACATCACAAATGCGCTTCTAGAAGAATCCCCATAAACACACTCCTAACCCTTGAGGAAAGAAGAGCTGAAGCTGGTAGAGCGACTCCATATTAAACCCCCAGGATGAAGAATGGGATGGCGTTAAAGCTCATGTGCGTGTGAAGGGGCGGCACAACACTTCTGGGAATATAGTGTGTGTGTGTGTGTGTGTGTGTGTGTTAAGCTTTGCCTGGTCAAGCTCCACAGAACGAAGTTGATCTCCAACCACACTCCTCTCCGAGGCCTCTTCACTCCTCCTCTCCTCTCCTCTCCTCTCCGAGGTCTCTTCACTCCTCCTCTCTCTCTCTATTTTAGTGTGTTGTGTCTTCTCTGTTGTTAGTGTTTTTATTATGCTTTGCGAACTATATGTAGTTCTGGTTTTGTCGTCTGTATTTCCTAAAGCACTTTGGTACTTGTGTTGTTTTTAAAAGTGCTTTATAAATAAACCTGAAGCTCACGGTGGAGGAAGAAATAAGCAAACGCCAGTTTATCACATCAAATGACTTTATGAAAAGAGGAATGAGTGTATGAGACAAAACAATGCCATCCGCACTCTCTCTCACACACACACACACACACACACGCGCACGCATGCACACGCACTCTCACACACACACACACCATGTCCTCACACTGATGGTGATCTCAGGTGTTACTATCCTTGCGGGGACATTTGGTCCACCAAACTCACACACTCACACACGCGCACACACACACACACACACACACACACACACACAGTGTTTATTTTTTGGTGTTTTGACGGGTTTAGTGTGTTTGCAGGGATTCAGCTCCATCAGCTCATGTTCGATGATCTTGTGTTGGTCCGTGTGTGTGTGTGTGTGTGTGTGTTAAAACACACTCGCTCAGCCTCACTCTTTCGTTTAGGAATCATTTTATGTCCTTGATTCAAGGAAAAAGTAGGAGATTTCTTTGTTTCAGTTCTGAGGGGTCCATGATTAACAGAGCGAGGACAGACGGGGTTCCTCAGGGCAGGTGTTCAGTCTTCAGGTGTTCAGTCTTCAGGTGTTCAGTCTTCAGGTGTTCAGTCTTCAGGTGTTCAGTCTTCAGGTGTTCAGTCTTCAGGTGTTCAGTCTTCAGTCTTCAGGTGTTCAGTCTTCAGGTGTTCAGTCTTCAGGTGTTCAGTCTTCAGGTGTTCAGTCTTCAGTCTTCAGGTGTTCAGTCTTCAGGTGTTCAGTCTTCAGGTGTTCAGTCTTCAGGTGTTCAGTCTTCAGGTGTTCAGTCTTCAGGTGTTCAGTCTTCAGTCTTCAGGTGTTCAGTCTTCAGGTGTTCAGTCTTCAGGTGTTCAGTCTTCAGGTGTTCAGTCTTCAGGTGTTCAGTCTTCAGGTGTTCAGTCTTCAGGTGTTCAGTCTTCAGGTGTTCAGTCTTCAGGTGTTCAGTCTTCAGGTGTTCAGTCTTCAGGTGTTCAGTCTTCAGGTGTTCAGTCTTCAGGTGTTCAGTCTTCAGGTGTTCAGTCTTCAGGTGTTCAGTCTTCAGGTGTTCAGTCTTCAGGTGTTCAGTCTTCAGGTGTTCAGTCTTCAGTCTTCAGGTGTTCAGTCTTCAGTCTTCAGGTGTTCAGTCTTCAGGTGTTCAGTCTTCAGGTGTTTGTCTGTGATGGAGAGAGAGATAAAGACAGATGAGCGACAGCAGAAAGAGCTCTGTCCAGCTGCTCATCAGCAGAAACACTGCCTCTCGAATACATGCTTTAAACACCTTTACTGTGGACACGAGGGAGAAATGGTCTTCGTTCATGATGGAGGGTTAGGGGTTTCACAGCCTTCCCACCAGTAAAGGCATCCTAACAATACTTAGACCCAGATTCACTAACCCTTCCAGAGTAAACCCTCTTGGCCTTATAGATGTGCTGAAGCGGGGCAGGGTTTACATCCGTCCTGAGGGGATTTACTGAGGTCAGTGCTCGTCAGTTTGGGTTTATTTACCGCCCCATAAAAGCACGTCTTACACCAGATGCTATCTGTAGATTGTGCTGGTCATGATGGAAATGCGGGGTGTGTGTGTGTTCATGAATGTGTGTCGTCAGTAGATCACACACAACGGTCCCCCATAACCTGTGCTATGATGGACTCAAACAGTGATATTAAAACATCACACTCAGTTTACACTGTTTGATGATGCACACTACACACATCCTGTATAAAGTATGCATCATCAGTAATGTGTATATTGAATTTGGTCTTATAATATCACTCTTACTGCATTAATACTGACTACAAACCTGTGAACGTGACCGGTGGGCAGTGGAGGAGAGCCTAGTTTTGCCTCCAGGTGGGTGTTCCTATAAGCGTGGCGTCCCGTGAACACTGAATAAGCGCTGCAGTTGTGTCGTCTGTGGCCCTGTCCCGAATGGCGCCCTAAACCTTCAGGTCTTCCTCTGAGTCCGCACTTTCATGAGGTAACGCCGCTTTGACTGCTGGGAAGAAGTCCGCTGTGTAACCGCACCAGGGCTCGGCTGAAGTGTGCATCGAGGGCGCATATCGACTCAAAGGGGGCGCTCGCGAGACCGAACATGACAAACGGGACACCCTGTGGTCTCGTGGACTTAACGGACACACACACGCCATTCAATTCCATTCAAAAAGTGAAGCTTGTATATTATATTCATTCATTACACACAGACTGATTTATTTCAAACGTTTATTTATTTTAATTTTGATGATTATAACTGACAACTCAGGAAAATCCCAAATTCAGGATCTCAGAAAATGAGAATATTGTGAAAAGGTTGAATATTGAAGACACCTGGTGCCACACTCTCATCAGCTGATGAACTCAAAACACCTGCAAAGGCCTTTAATGGTCTCTCAGTCGAGTTCTGTAGGCCACACACTCATGGGGAAGACTGCTGACCTGACAGCTGTCCAGAAGACGACCATTGACCCCTTGCACAAGGAGGGCAAGACACAAAAGGTCATTGCAAAAGAGGCTGGCTGTTCCCAGAGCTCTGTGTCCAAGCACATTAATAGAGAGGCGAAGGGAAGGAAAAGATGTGCTAGAAAAAAGTGTACGAGCAATAGGGATAACCGCACCCTGGAGAGGATTGTGAAACAAAACCCATTCAAAAATGTGGGGGAGATTCACAAAGAGTGGACTGGAGCTGGAGTCAGTGCTTCAAGAACCACTACACACAGACGTGTGCGAGACATGGGTTTCAGCTGTCACACTCTTGAACAACAGAAGCGTCAGAAGAGTCTCGCCTCGGCTAAAGACAAAAAGGACAAAAAGTGTCCAAAGTGATGTTCTCTGATGAAATCAGGGTCCCAGAGTCTGGAGGAAGAGAGGAGAGACACACAATCCACGCTGCTTGAGCTCCAGTGTAAAGTTCCCACAGTCAGGGATGGTTTGGGGTGCCATGTCATCTGCTGGTGCTGGTCCACTGTGTGTACTGAGGTCAGAGGTCAACATGCTCACACTCTTCAGTTGGCCAAGATTTCTAAAAATCCTTTCTTTGTGTTGGTCTGAAGTAATATTCTAATTTTCTGAGATACTGAATTTGGGATTTTCCTGAGTTGTCAGTTATAATCATCAAAATGAAAAGAAATAAACGTTTGAAATATATCAGTGTGTGTGTAATGGATGAATATAATACACACGCTTCACTTTATGAATGGAATTAGAATATCATCAAAAAGTTGATTTATTTCACTAATTATATGACCCGCACCTGTATATTTGAGAACACTTCAGAGATTCTGGGCTGTTTAAAAACATTGGGGTCTGGAGCCTGAGGTCTTCAGTGCTGGGGTCAGGGGTCAGGAGAGCATGTGCTCGTCCAGGCCCAGAGCAGAACACGGACACTTCTCTCAGAACACCTTCATTTCCTCATGAAGATGACAGCTTCACCTCATCCTCAGCGTATCGCTCACACACACACACACACACACGACTGTCGCTCGCAGCGAACACCAGTGTGATGACCTCACAGAACCTCAGGTGTTTGAGCTCATGTTTACCTGATGAAGCGTGCAGGGCCGTCCTCTGGAGCTCTTCAGCGGATCCACTGGCGCACGGGCAGAACTGCTGCTCTAGAACCGGCTGATGTGTGTATCTGCTCTCGTGAAGACTCGCTCTGATCATATCTGTGTGTGTGTGTGTGTGTGTGTGTGTGCGGAGCACCAGAGCGTTCTGACAGCAGAATACATCAGCACTGCAAGGGTTAAAGGTCACTTCAGAATCAACATCTCATCCCAGATGCTCATGTGTTTCTCTCTTCAGTGTTTGAGGATCACTCCAGGATTGTTCTGCTCATGATGGACTTCAATGGGAACCAACGGCTGAAGGTCCAGATCAGAGCGGTTTCTGACCGACCCCAGAGGAACAGAGTCTGATCTAGACAAACCATCGCCACATTTACAACACACACACACATTTATACACTTTAACCTCAGACGCTCGACTTCAGTGTTGCTCTTCTTCACGGCGTATGACATCATCACGTCTGAAAGGTCACATGACGCAGGCCCAGTGTTCACACGTGTGGAGGAGAGGACGCTCAAGGACACATTTTTATGATTTTGTCAGGTTAGGGTCTAAAATGGGCCTTTTGTGTGTGACAAAATTCTCCGACATCGTTGTTTTACCTTTGTGTGTGTGTGTGTGTGTGTGTGCGTAAAAGGCTTAGCTTTGGCATGACCGGTTTGTTAACACTGGGTCGGTCCTTCCGCCGACGTCACGCGTGCTCTTTCCAACGTGATGTCATGCGTGACGCAGAGCAGGACGAGCATTTGAGGGAAAAGGTTTAGACATTTATATTTGTGTAGGAAATGGCCGATCATTTCTGGGCTGTTCCTGTGAAGCTGGCCTTCAGCCGCGGGTCCCGCTGAAGCCCACACCTGACGAGAGCAGATCATCAGGACACTCTCAAGCCAACGGCTTTAGTTCGGCTCAGGTCTGGAGTTTAGAAGCTTTTATTTTATTGTTGTTTTTTGTCTTTAATGCCATTAAACGGTTAAATACCGTCTGTATGTTATTTACACATTCCATGAGAACCTTTGATCGCTGATATTTAACACGAGATCCCGATTCTAGAGTTTAATAACAGAGAGCTGTGATTAACTGAACAGAGGAAGTCCTCACGCCACCGACTGCCCCAAGCAGCGATTGGCTGTTTATTTAGAAGGCGGGACTTATTTGGCCATATTGTGTGTGCTCCTTTCCAAGTGGAGGCTGGACCCGGTTTGGCCTCGCTGTGAGAAGCTCTCGCTGTACGGAGTGTGTTCAGCTGTGAGGCCTTCGCTGAGACTCCAGCCCTGTCCCACAGGACACACCTGTGCACTTCCGCTCTTGTCAATGGCTGTGTGTGTGTGTGTCCGTTACGTCCATGAGACCGTAGGGCTGTCACGCTCCAGTCCAACCCTAATCAAACACACCTGAAGCAGCCAATCCAGGCCTTCAGGAGGACTGGGGTGTTTGGGAGCTGATTGGAGCTCCCCTCAGGACTGTGCCTGTGTGCCTTCAGTGACCCTGGAGAGCTTGATTAGCTTCAGCTGTCTTTGATTAGGGTTGTCCCGTTGGTCCGGTCCGATCTCTGAAGGTGCTTGCGAACGGTTGGCATCGCCCTCGTGTGCCCTGAAGCGCGTCCACCGCACACGCCTACCCGACAGCCACGGACGAGACTAATCTGTCACGGTATTTTAATCAATATTGCCATTTTGATTTTAATCACGACTTTGAAACATTATACACACACACACACACACCCCAGTGCCCCTCAAAATGTCTGTGCACGGCCCTGTGTGTGTGTGTGTGTGTGAATAATGTTTCAAAGTCGTGATTAAAATCAAAATGGCCTTCTTACTCTCACTGTTCCTTCACTGACCGCCTGTAATAGACGACACAATCTCATCTCAGCACTTTTGATGAATATACTATTGTTAATGTGGTCATCTGAAGACCAACATCTGTGAGATCTAGTCAATCAGTTGATCTGATTGTGTCTTGAATATAGTGCTGTATGACAGTGTGTTGTTTGTGTGTTTATTTGTTAATGAGGGATTAGTGGAGTAAACGTTACAGCTTTTATTTTGATGTAAAAAGATAAAATTAGACCTGTGGGGTAAGATGACCCAGCTATATTTGGCACAGAAGGCCCCAAGGGGCACGCTGTTACTGGCATTACTGTTTCTAAATGTAATATTTATTGTAATTAACGGGCTATTATTGAATATTTTCATGATTCAGATGCATCTTCACTTTCATTAACAGCGAGAGATGCAGGATTCAGATTGTTCTGTTATCAGTTATTCAATTATTCTACTAAATTGTCAAAGTAGAATTTTAAATTGAATATTTTATTTAGTATTTTACATAGTGACACTTTAAAAGATATATAAATAGTAATAAGAATTATATCAACAGTAATTCATCCATTCTGTAAGAGTTTATGGGTTATTATATGACATTAGGCGTAGTGTGCCATCGACAGCAACACTGGAGCTATCAGATCAGATCGGGTGATTACACAAGAGTTAGAAATCTCTTCCAGATCGTGTGTTTTGTAAGTTGTTAACACTATTAGAAGATCAGGAGCAGAATAATACCCACACAAACACAAACTCAGTGGCGTGCTAGCAATTTTGGGCCCTATGAAACAATATGAGGTATAATATTTAATATGAGGTATAATATTTAAACACAGCCTAACTATGACACTAAACAGGCTGTGTTTTCTTTATCCCATCAGCCCCAGCGCCTCCTGATGGATTTCTCCTTCATGAACTCTCAATACTCCGGGATTTTTAGGCACACAGACGCACAATTATAAACTATAAACGTTCTATGATTATTCTGCACTCCACTCCAAACGCGGTCTTCATTTCAAAAATATATTTTGTTTATTAAACGCAAAAGCATTTCTAAATTCAGTTCATATTTACAACAAATTAAATTCCGAGCCAAAATAACGAAGAGGTAAAACCATCACATTCAGACATCTCGTCTCATAACTGCTGTACGTGATAGTCGATCATTCCTTACAGAGGATGGTGTGTGTGGACA
This sequence comes from Romanogobio albipinnatus, assembly GCA_023566225.1. NCBI lineage: Eukaryota > Metazoa > Chordata > Actinopteri > Cypriniformes > Gobionidae > Romanogobio > Romanogobio albipinnatus. The sequence continues at coordinate 38,208,886 of CM042258.1, forward strand.
GAAGAGGAGAGTGCTTTATTAAACTCATCAAAAACAATAGAGTAGAAAACGCCACAATCGACTTTTAGAAAATATCGCAAAAGTGTTGAGCAGATCTGTAATGGAAACGCGCCGACTGGACCGAACCTCGTCATGCAGGCGCAGGGGCGGGCGATGGGGATTTAACTTTTATTGCCAAAATAAGTCAAATCAAAGACATTCATTTTATTATTATTTGAAATATACTCAATGATGATGGTTTATATAGTGTATAATACATGGGCGTCGGAAGCAAAACAAATGTGGGTGGGTCCTCAGAATGTTTTTTACTGGAGTAGATGCCAATTACATAAAGTACAAATATACCGCTTTGCTTGCTGAGCATATAGTTCAGAAAGACAACATTACGGAAATCGCCTTAACCTTATGAGTGGATTGGCGGAATCGGTGGATCTTTAGCGGAGGGATAACCGAGCACTTCTATTGGCCATAGCCTGCGAGCGGAAGCTCAGCTGATGAGGGGCGGGACTCCGCCTGCGCACGGCCCTGCTCGCACACACTGGTTGGAGGCGGACTTTACTGGCATTATTGGCGGACACCATCTCTTTACATAAATGCTATTGTGCGGTTGGTTATTTCTTTATGAACTCTGTGTTGTGCCGTTCACTAACGCCGGTGTTATTGTGCACACGTGTGGAAGAATCTCACATGACAGCGTTCTACATGACCACAGTATAAAGCGCAGCTCTAGCCCAGTGTGGCGTGTGTTAACCGCACGTGTGTTCTGTGTGAATGGCTCTTAGTGCTTGATGACCGGTCTGACATCATCTCTCCTTCCATTGGTCCTTCTCCTGCCCTGAATCCCGCCTCCCTGCTCCTGTGCTTTCCTCCGGCGTGACGTTAACACACTCAGATCGCACAGGTGTTTCCCAGGCCCACCGCAGGTCATGTGACGAGAACCAGCTTCACCCTTTCCGTAACGCCAAGCTCAGACAAAGTGGAGGACCAGCCGATGCCCGCTGTACTGGGCGGGGTTTATGCTATGCTCATTATGTTTGTCATATTCACAGATGAATGAGGCAGTGAGTATTGGCTGCCCACAGCATGAACTCCCTGAGGCAGTGTAAAAGTTCACCTTCAGAAGGGGACGCCTCAGGTCAGACTGGCGTTATGGACTGTAGTCAGCAATAGACTGGCGTGTTGGTCACACTTCAGACTCGCGCTGATGGCGTTCCCCATAATGCCAATGCAGTGTCTCAGTCCCCTTTTCAGGGAACCAGGGTTAGTCATCAGCGGAGACATGTCTCCCGTTCATCAGTGACACGAGTGCATGCGGGGTTTTAGAAGCTCGGCTCGCTGGCGTCTGAGCGCACGTGTGGATCGGGCCGTCCCGCCTTTAACGCTATTCGAGATTATGCTATTTAACGCTATATGTCAGATTTTGTTGCTGATTTGAAATGTTATTTAATTGTGTTTTTGAGATTTCATGATCAGGAAAGATGGGACTTGACTCTGGATCGCATCAAATATGGCCGCTGAGTGAACAGACTCTGAAAGTGATTGATTCATTTTTGTTTTAATTGATAGCCAGCCGTAGGGAAACGGCATACACTCAGAGCTCATTTTGTGTGTGTGTGTGTGTGTGTGTGTGTGTGTGTGTGTGTGTGCGCATCAGGCTCCTGGTACTTTAAGGCTTGAGGTGGGCAGAGAGAATGTCAACAGAAACTCTTTTGCTAAAGAACGAGGGACCCAGATGGCAGCGTTTCCAGAGGACGAGCATGAAGACAGAGCTGGACTGAACAAACACAACAGCTCCACACACACACACACACACACACACACACACACTCACTCAGACACTCACCATGGGAATTCATGACAGACTCTGAGTGCCACCTCTTTTAGACTTCCTGTTTTCCTGTAACACTTCCACATCTGCAGAACAAAAGACTTCACACAGTCATATAATGAAGGACATTCCGGGGACATGATAAACAGCTGTAGGGTGTGGCGTGTTGGTGAGAATCCCTCGGGGTTCGGCCACATGCGTGACGACACGTGAACACATGATCCAACACAAGACGTGCTCAGGGAAACACTCATTCTGATCGCAGCCTTCAGAATGGAGTCGGGATAAAGCCATGCACACACACACACATCACAAACACATGTCCAGAGAACGTGTGGTTTAAATAATAAAACATGAATGATAAAGCAGTTCCTCCAGCAGCTCAGAGGAGCATCATGGGACTTGTTCTACAAGCCTCATTTTCATAAATATGGAAGCAGATCAGCCCAAACACATGACATGGGTTAATAACATCACATGATGAAGTTCAGTTCACCCGAGTGTAAGCACATCACCGGACGGATCATGCGGGAGGGGCGTCACACACAGCCGTACTCGTACCACAGCGACTGCCCGTCCTCCGAGGGCACACACGCGTCGGGCTCGGCAGGCTGCTCGGGGCCGCTCGGGGGGGCTTTATGGGGAGGGCCGCTAATGTTACTAACAAGGGACGTGTTGAGCGACAGGATGGCCTGGTTTCTAGCGCCGCCCGTCACCGCCGGCTCACAAAAGATGGAGTCGAGAAAGATGGAGTCTACGGTGAAGGAAGGACCTAGAAAGGCCTGCAGGCCGCTCAGCTCGGGCTCCTCTACGCCGCAGGGCATGCTAGCGGACTTGGGCAGGGCGTCGGGGGCCTGGGACACGGGGCCGTACTCACTGGAGCTGCTCTGGGTCCTGGAGGGCGAGGGGTCCACCAGCACGGGCTGCCGGCTGTCCTTGGAGAGCAGGTCGTGGATGCTGGTCCTGCGGACGCTGCCCTCTGCGGTGGAGATGACGCTGCTGGCGCGGGGCAGCCCCGAGGACGAGTCCAGCCGCTCCGACACGGACAGCGCCTTGCTCTGGGACGACAGGCTGGCCCGGGGCGGGGCCGAGCCCTTGGCGCGTGTGCTCTCGGCCTTGCGCAGGCTCGGGCGTCCCGGCTGACCGGCTCGTGCGGTGCTGGACTCTGACGCCGCTGCCTTGCCACTGGCCGAACGCAAGATGCCGCGGCTCTTCACGCGCTCTCTGGGCGGCGCGGCTCCGGACACACGGCCCCGCTGTGCTGCGACAGCGTCCTGCCAACACAAACACACAGGTTTACACATACACACAAGCACTGCCATCACACAGAAGAGCAGCGGATGACGTCTCTCTGGAACATTGAGCACAAGCATCTGCAGGTATTTACACAATATTTACACTATAGTAGGTCTACTGATAATATTTACACAATATTTACACTATAGTAGGTCTACTGATAATATTTACACAATATTAACACTATAGTAGGTCTACTGATAATATTTACACAATATTAACACTATAGTAGGTCTACTGATAATATTTACACAATATTAACACTATAGTAGGTCTACTGATAATATTTACACAATATTTACACTATAGTAGGTCTACTGATAATATTTACACTATTTACACTATAGTAGGTCTACTGATAATATTTACACAATATTTACACTATAGTAGGTCTACTGATAATATTTACACAATATTAACACTATAGTAGGTCTACTGATAATATTTACACAATATTTACACTATAGTAGGTCTACTGATAATATTTACACAATATTTACACTATAGTAGGTCTACTGATAATATTTACACTATTTACACTATAGTAGGTCTACTGATAATATTTACACAATATTAACACTATAGTAGGTCTACTGATAATATTTACACAATATTAACACTATAGTAGGTCTACTGATAATATTTACACAATATTTACACTATAGTAGGTCTACTGATAATATTTACACAATATTTACACTATAGTAGGCTACTGATAATATTTACACAATATTTACACTATAGTAGGTCTACTGATAATATTTACACAATATTAACACTATAGTAGGTCTACTGATAATATTTACACAATATTAACACTATAGTAGGTCTACTGATAATATTTACACAATATTAACACTATAGTAGGTCTACTGATAATATTTACACAATATTTACACTATAGTAGGTCTACTGATAATATTTACACTATTTACACTATAGTAGGTCTACTGATAATATTTACACAATATTTACACTATAGTAGGTCTACTGATAATATTTACACAATATTAACACTATAGTAGGTCTACTGATAATATTTACACAATATTAACACTATAGTAGGTCTACTGATAATATTTACACAATATTTACACTATAGTAGGTCTACTGATAATATTTACACTATTTACACTATAGTAGGTCTACTGATAATATTTACACAATATTAACACTATAGTAGGTCTACTGATAATATTTACACAATATTAACACTATAGTAGGTCTACTGATAATATTTACACAATATTTACACTATAGTAGGTCTACTGATAATATTTACACAATATTTACACTATAGTAGGCTACTGATAATATTTACACTATATTTACACTATAGTAGGCCTACTGATAATATTTACACAATATTTACACTATAGTAGGCCTACTGATAATATTTACACAATATTTACACTATAGTAGGCCTACTGATAATATTTACACAATATTTACACTATAGTAGGTCTACTGATAATATTTACACAATATTTACACTATAATAGGCCTACTGATAATATTTACACTATATTTACACTATAGTAGGCCTACTGATAATATTTACACAATATTTACACTATAGTAGGTCTACTGATAATATTTACACAATATTTACACTATAGTAGGCCTACTGATAATATTTACACAATATTTACACTATAGTAGGCCTACTGATAATATTTACACAATATTTACACTATAGTAGGCCTACTGATAATATTTACACAATATTTACACTATAGTAGGCCTACTGATAATATTTACACAATATTTACACTATAGTAGGTCTACTGATAATATTTACACAATATTTACACTATAGTAGGCTACTGATAATATTTACACTATATTTACACTATAGTAGGCCTACTGATAATATTTACACAATATTTACACTATAGTAGGCCTACTGATAATATTTACACAATATTTACACTATAGTAGGTCTACTGATAATATTTACACAATATTTACACTATAATAGGCCTACTGATAATATTTACACTATATTTACACTATAGTAGGCCTACTGATAATATTTACACAATATTTACACTATAGTAGGTCTACTGATAATATTTACACAATATTTACACTATAGTAGGCCTACTGATAATATTTACACAATATTTACACTATAGTAGGCCTACTGATAATATTTACACAATATTTACACTATAGTAGGCCTACTGATAATATTTACACAATATTTACACTATAGTAGGCCTACTGATAATATTTACACAATATTTACACTATAGTAGGCTACTGATAATATTTACACTATAGTAGGTCTACTGATAATATTTACACAATATTTACACTATAGTAGGCCTACTGATCATATTTACACAATATTTACACTATAGTAGGCCTACTGATAATATTCACACAATATTTACACTATAGTAGGCCTACTGATAATATTTACACAATATTTACACTATAGTAGGCCTACTGATAATATTTACACAATATTTACACTATAGTAGGTCTACTGATAATATTTACACAATATTTACACTATAGTAGGCCTACTGATAATATTTACACAATATTTACACTATAGTAGGCCTACTGATAATATTTACACAATATTTACACTATAGTAGGCCTACTGATAATATTTACACAATATTTACACTATAGTAGGCTACTGATAATATTTACACTATAGTAGGCCTACTGATAATATTTACACAATATTTACACTATAGTAGGTCTACTGATAATATTTACACAATATTTACACTATAGTAGGCCTACTGATAATATTTACACAATATTTACACTATAGTAGGCCTACTGATAATATTTACACAATATTTACACTATAGTAGGCCTACTGATAATATTTACACAATATTTACACTATAGTAGGCCTACTGATAATATTTACACAATATTTACACTATAGTAGGTCTACTGATAATATTTACACAATATTTACACTATAGTAGGTCTACTGATAATATTTACACAATATTTACACTATAGTAGGCCTACTGATAATATTTACACAATATTTACACTATAGTAGGTCTACTGATAATATTTACACAATATTTACACTATAGTAGGCCTACTGATAATATTTACACAATATTTACACTATAGTAGGTCTACTGATAATATTTACACAATATTAACACTATAGTAGGCCTACTGATAATATTTACACAATATTTACACTATAGTAGGCCTACTGATAATATTTACACAATATTTACACTATAGTAGGTCTACTGATAATATTTACACAATATTTACACTATAGTAGGTCTACTGATAATATTTACACAATATTTACACTATAGTAGGTCTACTGATAATATTTACACAATATTTACACTATAGTAGGCCTACTGATAATATTTACACAATATTTACACTATAGTAGGTCTACTGATAATATTTACACAATATTTACACTATAGTAGGTCTACTGATAATATTTACACAATATTTACACTATAGTAGGTCTACTGATAATATTTACACAATATTTACACTATAGTAGGTCTACTGATAATATTTACACAATATTTACACTATAGTAGGTCTACTGATAATATTTACACAATATTAACACTATAGTAGGTCTACTGATAATATTTACACAATATTTACACTATAGTAGGTCTACTGATAATATTTACACAATATTTACACTATAGTAGGTCTACTGATAATATTTACACAATATTAACACTATAGTAGGTCTACTGATAATATTTACACAATATTAACACTATAGTAGGCCTACTGATAATATTTACACAATATTTACACTATAGTAGGTCTACTGATAATATTTACACAATATTAACACTATAGTAGGCCTACTGATAATATTTACACAATATTTACACTATAGTATGTCTACTGATAATATTTACACAATATTTACACTATAGTAGGCCTACTGATCATATTTACACAATATTTACACTATAGTAGGTCTACTGATAATATTTACACAATATTAACACTATAGTAGGCCTACTGATAATATTTACACAATATTTACACTATAGTAGGCCTACTGATCATATTTACACAATATTTACACTATAGTAGGTCTACTGATAATATTTACACAATATTTACACTATAGTAGGCCTACTGATCATATTTACACAATATTTACACTATAGTAGGTCTACTGATAATATTTACACAATATTTACACTATAGTAGGCCTACTGATCATATTTACACAATATTTACACTATAGTAGGTCTACTGATAATATTTACACAATATTTACACTATAGTAGGCCTACTGATCATATTTACACAATATTTACACTATAGTAGGTCTACTGATAATATTTACACAATATTAACACTATAGTAGGTCTACTGATAATATTTACACAATATTTACACTATAGTAGGTCTACTGATCATATTTACACAATATTTACACTATAGTAGGCCTACTGATAATATTTACACAATATTTACACTATAGTAGGTCTACTGATAATATTTACACAATATTAACACTATAGTAGGTCTACTGATAATATTTACACAATATTAACACTATAGTAGGTCTACTGATAATATTTACACAATATTTACACTATAGTAGGTCTACTGATAATATTTACACAATATTTACACTATAGTAGGTCTACTGATAATATTTACACAATATTTACACTATAGTAGGTCTACTGATAATATTTACACAATATTAACACTATAGTAGGCCTACTGATAATATTTACACAATATTTACACTATAGTAGGTCTACTGATCATATTTACACAATATTTACACTATAGTAGGTCTACTGATAATATTTACACAATATTTACACTATAGTAGGCCTACTGATCATATTTACACAATATTTACACTATAGTAGGTCTACTGATAATATTTACACAATATTTACACTATAGTAGGTCTACTGATAATATTTACACAATATTTACACTATAGTAGGCCTACTGATCATATTTACACAATATTTACACTATAGTAGGTCTACTGATAATATTTACACAATATTTACACTATAGTAGGCCTACTGATCATATTTACACAATATTTACACTATAGTAGGTCTACTGATAATATTTACACAATATTTACACTATAGTAGGTCTACTGATAATATTTACACAATATTTACACTATAGTAGGCCTACTGATAATATTTACAATAATGTATTGAATTTGATAGGTGTCTCTCACATTGTCCCACAGCAACATTACAATAGTGTACATTAATGTACAATGTTTTATAATAATAATAATTTAGTGTCCAATTCATTAATTTAACATATTTAATATTGGGGGCATCCAAGTTATTTGACATATTTGAACATTTGAAAAAAAGAAAAGAAAAAGTAACAGTAGTTACTTTTATAATTATGTAACTCAGCTACTATTTGTAAAAAGTAACTTGTAACTATAACTAATTACTTTTTTAAAGTAACGTGCCCAACACTGGAGATGAGAAATCTTGTGAAAGTGATTTTATGATGAAACATTTACATTTATGCATTTGGCAGACGCTTTTATCCAAAGCGACTCACATTGCATTCAAGGAACACATTTTTGTCAATTCTTGCTTTCCCTGGGAATCGAACCCATGACCGTGGCGTTGCTAGCGCCGTGCTCTACTGTTTGAGCTATAAACAAGAGCAAACATCTGCCAATGCGCTCATAAAAATCAACTTAATCCAAAAGCAAGTCATGTTCATACCCAATGACAGATATTTGCTCACTCACTTAATCTTGTTCAGTGAATGCGTCCTGATTTAAGGATGTTTACAGATTGAATACATTTTTTTGCAGTTCATGCAATCTAATTTCACCATTAGTTTAGAGCTCTATTCATCATGTTTTGTTTTCTAGTTTCTGTTTTCATTTTTCTGGGCTGCTTTAATGGTTACATTTGATTTTATTAATCAAAAAGAAACTGCAACAGCAATTTATTAAAGTTTTAACAAAAAACTAACATTTTTAGGGCTGTATGAAATACGGTTTCTTTTTTCTCAAATTCCATCTATTACTTTTATTCCATTTTTATGTGTGTGTCCACCACAGGGCCCTGATTTAATGCCTGATACTGTGGTCAAATTAAGACCCGTGGAAACTCTGGCCCGATCACACCAAGCATAACTATATCAGCGGATGATATCGTAGTTTATTATCAGCGCTGCACTTCTGTCTTCTGCCACGCTAACTGCTTGAGTTAACTAACCCTACACACGATTCTGTTTCTAGCTCTTTTGAAATATGAGGATTATTATCAGTGTTGAAAAGCGTTCATGTTTCTTGAGCATCAAATCTATCTTCATGGAACATGATCTTAATATCCTAATGACTTTTGGCATAAAAGAAAACGGTATAATTTTGACCCATACGATGTCATCACAGATATACCCGTGAGACGCAGGACTGCTGATCCTCAGATGAGAGCGATCAGTGAAGGGTCATGTGACACTGAAGACTGGAGTGATGATGATGATCACAGGAATAAATCACACTTGACTATATTCACACAGAGAACAGCTGATCTACACAGGAGGAATATTACACTGATTACTGGAGTTATGATCAGATTCATGAGCAGAAGAGCCTCTCGTGACCTTTGACCTCTCTGTGAAAGCAGCGGGGCGTTTGGCTCTGATATGGACAGTGGATCAGGGTCACAGATGGCCAGAGCTCTGTTAATGTGGCATCACTGATTTCAGCTGAATGGGACAAACTAACCAGACCGTGACGGTTGGTTCACACGAGACGAGTGTGTGTGTGTGTGTGTGTGTGTGTGTGTGAGGGTTCTGGTCGTCACCTCTGCTGGGTCCGTGCTCTCGTGCAGGAACTGCTGCAGGGAAACCATCTCACTGCCTGCAGATTTGGCCCTGCGCTTGCCCTCCAGAGAGCTGTGCTGCGATGACGTCTGCCTCGCTGGACTGTCCAAACTCCCGCTGACATCACCACTGCTCTCGCTGTGAGCGCCGCCCACACTGCCGTTCATCACGCCTGACCGCACACACACACAGAGCACAGGCGCTGAGACTCAACACAGATCCACACGCCTCTCACAACAACACGAGACAGAATTACTGCAATCTAAATGTGTCTAATGTAAACTGTTAATAATACATACAGTAAATATTATAAACTAGACACAACGGATAAAACTAAACACATCATAAGCAAAGCGGTAAAGATATATTTCATCAAACAGACGACAGGAAGCGGCTCTGACTCTCATCGCCTGAGTTTGTGGACAGGAAGTCATGGCTGGTCAGTGAGGAGACTCTAACGATACACAGCTCCCGACTGCTGGCACTAGTGACCTGAGAGCACATTATTGTCATCACACAGTTGTTGTTTTGTCATGAGCCCTAATAAGTGAAGCCCGGATGATAATGAGCTGCATGAGCGGCGTTGGCTCGGGTCAGAGCAGCGTGAGGCGGCGTCACACCGGCTCGACAGATGGCCCGGGACAGACGCCGGACAGGACAGTTCCTCACCCTGAGCTCGCAGCACGCCGGACTCCTCGGAGGATAGCTGTGTGATGTCATCGCTGGACATGGCGTCACCTGCAGACAACAGAGCAGAGCGATGATGTCATCACAGCACCTGACCCGCACAAATACGGTACAGGAAGATCTATGGGAACATCCAGAAATGACTTTCATAAAACTGTTATACTGTAGGGGGCGCTATCACACATCCTCTAGTACAGAATCTCCTGATCAAAACACAGGAGAAGAAGCACAAACAAGCTATAGAAGCATCGCTGATGCACGTGACAACATGATCATCAACATTAAACCGCATATCAATCAAAGCTAGAGTTGTCCCTAAAGTCGGAACTGAAATTTTAAAGACGGGGTCTAAAGCTTTTCCTGCATTCTGACAGTTCAAGAGTTGATTCTCAGGATGAACATGGACAGTTTCAAAACACGAGCTGGACGTGTGACTGTGCCAAATACACTCCTTCAGGATTCAAATGAGCTTCAGAGTGCTTTTATCGAGTACGGCCCTGTGTGACGTCATAAAGGGCGGAACTCCTTATATGGGCACTTCTCCCAGATGAGCTCTCACACACACACACACCACACACAGCGCCCATCATTGAGCTTTGTTCGGGTTACAGGAGCCGTCGTTGTGTTTTTGTGTTCTTTTGCCAACTCTAATCTAAACTGCCTAATGTGACCGAATGAGATGCGGCCCAGGACGAGCCACAGGACTGAAGACTCAAACACACACTGAACCCTCTGCTGCTCTTCCTCTAGGGGTCGCACTGCTCATCTTCCCCGTCAGAAGTGACCGGACTCCTAAAAGTTAAACTTCCTCCACCCCAGTAAAACCAATGAATTTATTTTTCTTCAAAAATATTTTTTCTTTTTAATTTTGTATTTTGAGAGGATTTTTTTATTTTTATGCAGTAATTATGGTCTATTTTTGCCATTCAAATTATACAACATTTATTTTTTGTAATTATATATATATATATTTTTTATTTATTATTATTTTTATTGTTATTATTGCAGTATTTCAGGTTAAAATAGAGACAAGGCAGATTAGCGCCTCTTTTGGGATAATTTAAGAGATCCTGCAGCCGTGTGTGTGACCTCTAGAGGTCTCTGTGGAGAGGCTTGAGAATTCACTAGTGCTCTTTTGAACACGTTGAACAATGGATTTGAATATATATTTAAAAAAATCTCAAAGACTATTTATTATAAAGTTTTACATATTTTGTTTGTTTGTTAGAAATATAGATTTTTTTTCAGTGAATTTGTGTTTTTGCCGATTTCCCATTCATTTCCTCTGGGGGTTATTAATGACGGAAGGCAATGAACACTTCTGGGTTTCCCTCCTCAAATGTAAGACTTCTTGAAATGATAATTAAGACTCTTCTTATCCCATTTAACCCTTGAGCAAACTCGTTTTTTCGATCATTGCGCCTGTGTTATTGCCAACTGCATAACTGTTGGCACAGGTGTGTGTATTAATTGGAACTTTACCATTTCACCCCCAAGGGCTTTCATAAATCTATTGTACACTACTTACACAAGATACTTCCTCTCAGGGCCTTGTGGACAAAACTGTCCCCATTAAAACTGCCATGTTTAATCCCAGGGCCATTTCACTATAAAATGATGCAATCTCTGTTAAGAGGCTTTCATTCTGTTGGCAAAGCTTCAACATTTACATGTGTACTATTTTTACCAGATGGAGCATTTCCTCAGGTTTGGCCTGTTAAGCAAATACTCACTTAATTCCTGTTTTCTGCTTCTGCATATTATAAAGACATCTGCATACATGATGCATCTATAACTCTGTGTGTGTGTGTGTGTGTGTGTGTGTGATGGGTAGGTTTAGGGGTAGGGGCAGTGTGTGTGTGTGTGTGTGATGGGTAGGTTTAGGGGTAGCGGCAGTGTGTGTGTGTGTGTGTGTGATGGGTAGGTTTAGGGGTAGCGGCAGTGTGTGTGTGTGTGTGTGTGTGTATGTGTGTGTGATGGGTAGGTTTAGGGGTAGGGGCAGTGTGTGTGTGTGTGTGTGTGATGGGTAGGGGCAGTGTGTGTGTGAGATGGGTAGGTTTAACGGTAGGGACAGTGTGTGTGTGTGTGTGTGTGTGTGTGTGTGTGTGTGTGTGTGTGTGTGAGAGATGGGTAGGTATAGGGGTAGGGACAGTGTGTGTGTGTGTGAGATGGGTAGGTTTAGGGGCAGTGTAGGGGGATAGAAAATACGGTATAAAAACCATTACGCCTATGGAATGTCCCCACATTTCACAAAAACACCCCTGTGTGTGTGTGTGTGTGTGTTATATCTGAGAGAGAAAAACAGTTTTGGACATGGATATTTCTGTCCTCTATGGACCTGTGTATATTTGTCTACTTGACGCACAAGAGTTACGATATTTATGACTTTAAACTGTATAACTCGTGAGACTTCAGGAGCTGAGAGATGAGATGAACAGTGTTGCTCTGCCTCTACCTGTGTCTGTGCGGAGTCTGGCGCTGCGGACGCGGATCAGGCTGGCGTAATCAGCAGCAGCGCTGGAATAGTCCATGGATCCGAACTCCTTCCCATCAGGAGCTTCCAGATGATCCGTGCTGCTGGACCACTGACCCTCGGACACATCCATCGTCTGCAGCAGGTCATTCATGGCTGACACACACACACACACACACACACTCTTCATTAACACGATGAATATGAGTATGAACACAGCGGTGAAAAGAAAGTGATTGATGGAGTGGCAGTGCTGGAAACACACCAGATGAGATGCAGACATTAACACGACCCAGTGCTTATAAAGCAGCGTGACGTCTGTTAGCACAGTCAGGTCTGACTCATGAGTCTATGAGCCGTCATGTGATCAGTGTTTATAATGGAAGTCTAGCAGGCAGTGTTAACCAACTCTCAGTTTCAGAAACATCTAATACCCACAGCATTGGTCATGAGAGAATGAGGACTGTGTGTGTGATATCTGATGATGATCAGTGAAGAGAAGAGCATGATGGGTGTGGACCATCGAGTCTTACACATGGAGCGGCGGTAGACGGCCTTCACTCGGTCTTTCTCCTTGGATCGGTTCCTCATGAACGGAAGCTTTTTCAGCGCTGGGACCGGACAAACGCAGTGAGCGGGAGGAGAGAACAGACGGGTGTTAGCATGACAACAGCGCACCATTGCTGTCAAACACGGGGTTAACATCCACCACAGCCGCACGCCACAAGAACACACACACGAGTGAGCGAGCGGTGAGACGCGCACACACACACACACACACACACACACACACACACACACACACACACACAGTCTGATGCCGACAGCACAACAGGGGATGATTATTAAAGGGTGCAATGCCACGCGTCAGCAGCTCTCACACACGCGTGTGTATGACACTGGAGGGCGATGGCAGACGAGCGCTGGATCACTGTTTGTATTGCACCTTTTAATAGAGATGAAGTGTGTTCATGGGCTGACTGCCAGCGTACCGTTAGAGGAAGCCTGCGCTTGGCTTTTCTCCGCTCGCTTCCCTTCACAGAGAAAGAAAACAAGAGAGAGCGTCAGGCCGGAACTACGGATCATACACCTCATACGCCGACACGCGTGTGATTCCTGTTAACATACTGCGGGCTTAGTGGAAGACTGATCGGTTAACTAGTGGAAAAAATATTTAAAAACAAATTTGAAGAAAGTTTAGAAATGCTGTGGTGGTTATTGATTGTGTGTTCACCAGGGAATGCTGTGGTGGTTATTGATTGTGTGTTCACCAGGGAATGTTGGGAATGCTGTGGTGGTTATGGATTGTGTGTGTTCACCAGGGAATGCTGGGAATGCTGTTACTGTTATTGATTGTGTGTGTTCACCAGGGAATGTTGGGAATGCTGTGGCTGTTATTGATTGTGTGTGTTCACCAGGGAATGTTGGGAATGCTGTGGCTGTTATTGATTGTGTGTGTTCACTAGGGAATGTTGGGAATGCTGTGGTGGTTATTGATTGTGTGTGTTCACTAGGGAATGTTGGGAATGCTGTGGTGGTTATTGATTGTGTGTGTTCACTAGGGAATGTTGGGAATGCTGTGGCTGTTATTGATTGTGTGTGTTCACTAGGGAATGTTGTGAATGCTGTGGCTGTTATTGATTGTGTGTGTTCACCAGGGAATGTTTGGAATGCTGTGGTGGTTATTGATTGTGTGTGTTCACCAGGGAATGTTGGGAATGCTGTGGTGGTTATTGATTGTGTGTGTTCACCAGGGAATGTTGGGAATGCTGTGGTGGTTATTGATTGTGTGTGTTCACCAGGGAATGTTGGGAATACTGTGGTGGTTATTGATTGTGTGTGTTCACCAGGGAATGTTGGGAATGCTGTGGCTGTTATTGATTGTGTGTGTTCACCAGGGAATGTTGGGAATGCTGTGGCTGTTATTGATTGTGTGTGTTCACCAGGGAATGTTGGGAATGCTGTGGTGGTTATGGATTGTGTGTGTTCACCAGGGAATGCTGTGGTGGTTATTGATTGTGTGTTCACCAGGGAATGTTGGGAATGCTGTGGATGTTATTGATTGTGTGTGTTCACCAGGGAATGTTGGGAATACTGTGGTGGTTATTGATTGTGTGTGTTCACCAGGGAATGTTGGGAATGCTGTGGCTGTTATTGATTGTGTGTGTTCACCAGGGAATGTTGGGAATGCTGTGGCTGTTATTGATTGTGTGTGTTCACCAGGGAATGTTGGGAATGCTGTGGTGGTTATGGATTGTGTGTGTTCACCAGGGAATGCTGTTGCTGTTATTGATTGTGTGTGTTCACCAGGGAATGTTGGGAATGCTGTGGCTGTTATTGATTGTGTGTGTTCACTAGGGAATGTTGGGAATGCTGTGGTGGTTATTGATTGTGTGTGTTCACCAGGGAATGTTGGGAATGCTGTGGCTGTTATTGATTGTGTGTGTTCACTAGGGAATGTTGGGAATGCTGTGGCTGTTATTGATTGTGTGTGTTCACCAGGGAATGTTTGGAATGCTGTGGTGGTTATTGATTGTGTGTGTTCACCAGGGAATGTTGGGAATGCTGTGGTGGTTATTGATTGTGTGTTCACCAGGGAATGCTGTGGTGGTTATTGATTGTGTGTTCACCAGGGAATGTTGGGAATGCTGTGGATGTTATTGATTGTGTGTGTTCACCAGGGAATGTTGGGAATACTGTGGTGGTTATTGATTGTGTGTGTTCACCAGGGAATGTTGGGAATGCTGTGGCTGTTATTGATTGTGTGTGTTCACCAGGGAATGTTGGGAATGCTGTGGTGGTTATTGATTGTGTGTTCACCAGGGAATGCTGGGAATGCTGTGGCTGTTATTGATTGTGTGTGTTCACCAGGGAATGTTGGGAATGCTGTGGTGGTTATTGATTGTGTGTGTTCACCAGGGAATGTTGGGAATGCTGTGGCTGTTATTGATTGTGTGTGTTCACCAGGGAATGCTGTGGCTGTTATTGATTGTGTGTGTTCACCAGGGAATGTTGGGAATGCTGTGGCTGTTATTGATTGTGGGTGTTCACCAGGGAATGTTGGGAATGCTGTGGTGGTGTACGTTTCAGTGTTAATGTATCCTCAACACACCTTAAGACATTAATTCATGTTTATTCTTTAGGAAGAGATGATCGAGTTCACAGATGATCGCGTTCACAGGCACACGCCGCGGCCGCTTGAGCTGACGTGTCTACAGTGATCAGTCGTCACATTAAAGAGCGTCAAAACGGCATTTATCGTTTGAATTTCGTGCAGCTTTCGTCCAATCAGTGACACTGACACACAAAACCCAGGATTTAGGAATGTACAGTGAGAAACATCAGTTTATGAATACCCAGGATTCATTGTTAACCCTGGGTAAATTGTGAGCAGTGTGAAAAGCCCCACTGAATCTATCGGAGAGATTCCGGAGTGAAGTAACTCTCTAAACTATGATGAGACTCTCAGACTTAGGGAAGGTCATTCCTGTGCAGTGTTGCAAACACAGGAAACTGCGGGGAACAGGAAGAGTGTGGATACTCACTGCCGCTGAGGTGGGTGAGCGAATCCTCCAGCGAGTTGGATCCGGAGCCGACGGACGAGCTGTCCTGACTGTCCGGGTGGGGCAGCGTCAGGAAACCTTCGCTGGACTCCGAGCGGGACGGGGTCTGTGTGAGAGAGCGCATGCGCTCACGACTCTTTGGCTTGATGAGCTTCCTCATCTTCAGTGTGATCCAGTTACCCCTCCTGCAGAAACCACACACAACCCTCATCATGTGATCCATGTCCTGTAAATCACTTCATGTAATAATTCATGTAAAAACCCCAACACCTGGGGGCACTTGAAAACTCTCAGTGGGCATAAACAGTGTATTCTGTTCTCCTTCACAGAGAAAAATGACAGGGATTTCTACTTTTGAACAAAACCAATCCCAGTTTAATCACCCCAGTCTTTCTGGGGGGAAATTCTGCATGAATCTGAGATGGCGTTCACAGAGAGAGCATGCAACTCAATGATGTGCCTCCCGGAAACCAGTTCTGAACTTCAGACATCTGGGAAGGTGAAAGTATTGCTGTGCCGCACTGTGTATTAGGGATGCGCCAGGATCGTTCAGCACCAGACTGAGCCTAAGTAGACTGGAGAAATCATTGGCACCAATAGTCTTTATGAGCTACTTAGGCTTACGATGCCTTTGGGAAATCCCCATGCCAGATTGGGGAGCACCAGTGTTTAGGATGAGAGAGGATGTGTTTAACTATTAGGGAATCCAGGACTCACAGGCAGATGGAGGAACTTAGTCCTATCGTCCGGAGCTAGGTGCCAATTCAGGTGGAGATTATGGTCTTGAACCTGTACCCAACTTACAGCAACCTAATATAGTGTTTCCCTTGGTGTGATTTAAGTGGGAGAGGGTGGCATGCATTATTGGGGTTATACCATTTTCCATAGTTCTGTTTGGGTGGTAGGCAAACTGCAGTAGATCAAGTGAATTGGGAAATAAGGATCCAAATGCAGGCTTTGAATTGCATTTCATAATGAAAGAGTTGAGTGCTAAGGGCAGTAGTCACACAGGCTGCATGTACTGGAGCTAGTTGGTACTTGGTTGGCATTCCAGTAGCTCATACAGCAGGTCATGGTGCTAATGTCAAGGCCATGGGTTCAGTCCTCATGGAATCCATGAACTGAGAAAGACTAAATGCAATGCAAGTCTCTTTGGATAAACACATCAGTTAAATGCATAAATATAAATGTTTTTTTAAGAATCACCCATAAAAATGTCCCTCCATGAGTCTTTTCACTATAGGGTGTGCACATACCGGTTCATAATAGTGCTGATAATAGTGGAAACAACCTTAGAGGATATCTGGATGGGAAGAGATAAATGAAATTACCCATTTGGGTTTCTTGTACCTTCCACTACAGAGTGATTCAAGGACCTAATGGAAACCACTCTAGCACTCTGAATGGTAATACTTATACTCTCAGGAAAACCATTAACACTCAGACTGGCCTTTTACGGGACACACCCAGAGGTTCTACCCTCGTGTGTTTGGCTATTTGCCTGAGCATTGTGTAGAGTGTATTCCTGATCACAACAAGCTCTTTCCCCATCCCGGCTTCAATGCTGGCAGATCTTATAAGGGCTCTCTGCAGTCACCCAGAATAAAAGCCAGTGCAACACTCCAGGTGAAAGTCTGCGAGTGGACAGCTTGACCTTGGCGGAGAACGGGCAGATCTCAAAGAGAGATGAGTTGACATGAAAGTTAAACCCATGTTATAACGCTTACCTTCGTGGAGGTGATGGGTCATAAAATTTATACTGATCCATAATCTTCTCCTCAAGCTTCTCTTTCTGTCTCCTCAGTTCATTAAGTTTATCTCTGTGTGTGAGAGAGAGAGGCTTCAGACTGAATTCGGTTAATTACAGGGAAATAAAAGATACACAACATGAATATAAGTGTGTAGAAATACATGTATTGTCTCTGCTCGACGTGGAACAGGTCTTTGCTCTCCATGGTCTGCTCCAGCAGGGTCCGGTTCTGCAGCATGAGGGTCTGGATCTGATCCAGCAAATGCCGGTTCTCTTCCTCTAGATTCCCCTTCAACTGACTTAACAACTGCAGGACACATTTCACACAAACACAGTTACCCTCCACACGCCTTTGTTTGAACCTCGCCACATTCACACGAGAACTTCACATGTTGACATGAGATTGGGAAGTAATCAAACAAAAACAATGAGAAGTGGAAGACAAACCAGGAAGATGTATGCAATAAAGCACATGCATAATTTCTTCTATGTGAACGGTTTCAGCACTTCCGTGTCTCGTGTGAACATGTGAAGTTCTCACAAAGTTACATCCATGAGTAGATGCTAAAGAAGTTTAATTCTCTGCAGACATTACTAGTGTCCACTACAGACGGTGTACCTCGCACTGGTTGGTGAGTTTGGCAGAGGTTATGTCCAGCTGCTGGTACTGCTCCTTGAGTTTGGAGAACTCGGCCTCCAGACGGGTCTGCTCCAGGCGGGCCGTGTTCAGCTGACTCTTCAGAGTCTTGTGATCCGTCTGCAGAAGCTCATTGTCCTTCAGGAGCTGCTGGTATGTAGAGTTCAGCCTGCACACATGACACATGCTCATGAGCGGTCAGCGTCACCTGAGAGAGACGTGACGGAGATCGTGACACTCACGTGTGGTGCTCCGTGCTGAGTTTGTGGTACTGTGCAGCAGTGTCCTGATGGCTCTTGTTGTCGGAGATCATCTTCTCTCGATCTGCTTTGAGTTCCTTCTCCAGCTGCTCCAGCTCGGTCTTCTGCTTCAACAGCTGATTGTACCTGCACACACACACACAGCGTCTGAATATGATTACGTCCATCCTACATAGTAGGCTAGTAAACTATGTGAGACGAGTAGTTTGTCCAGATTCATTGGTCGGAAAGACCAATTATTTCTGACGAGATTCTCAAGTGCGCATTCAATGGAAAATTTACTATTCACTCTCCACTTTCCCGCAGTGTTTAGTTCCAACTCTAATCAAACACATCTGAACAAGCCAATGAAGGGTTTCAGGATTACTAGAAAGGCCTGTGAGTTTGATCAGGGCTGGAGCTCTACAGGAAAGTGGATCTCGAGAGCCTGATCTACATGGTAAACTACACCACATTGCCATTGTCTGAGATGTTGTTGCCAGGGTGCTGCTCTGCTGCTGCTGGATGTTAATTTACTTATTTTTAGCGTGTTTCTATCAGGTTGCTTACTTACTGAGTGAAAAGAGTCTCTGATCTTCAGATCTCTAGATAACACTGGGATTTCATGAGTTTGCCTGCCTATCTAGGGTTAAACGGGCTTGGCTTGTCCTTGAAGGAGGCTTGGTTAGACTAGGTTTGGTTTCCAGAGCTAGAATTGTCACTGGGACGACTTAGTGACTCCTGCTTATACACTATATTGCCAAAAGTTTTGGGACACCCGCCTTCACACGCTCATGAGCTTTAACGCCATCCCATTCTCAATCCTGGGGGTTTAATATGGAGTCGGCCACCCTTTGCAGCTCTAACAGCTCCAGCTCTTCTTTCCTCAAGGGTTAGGAGTGTGTTTATGGGGATTCTTCTAGAAGCGCATTTGTGATGTTGGACGAGAAGGCCTGGCTCTCAGTCTCTGCTCTAATTCATCCCAAAGGTGTTCTATCGGGTTGAGGTCAGGACTCTGTGCAGGCCAGTCCAGTTCCTCCACACCAAACTCCTCATCCATGTCTTTATGGAGCGATGCTTTGAGCACTGGAGCGCAGTCATGCTGGGACAGGAAGGGGCCGTCCCCAAACTGATCCCACAAAGTTGGGAGCATGAAATTGTCCAAAATGTCTTGGGGAAGCATTAGGAGTTCCTTTCACTGGAGCTAACCCCTGAAAAACACTTGCACTTGGTGCTGTAAGGCTTGGATGAGCTGCTCGGCCATGGAAACCCATTCCATGAAGCTCTACACACTGTTCTTGAGCTCATCTGAAGGGCACAGAAGTTTGGAGGTCTGGAGCTCTTGACTCTGCAGAACGTTGGCGACTTCTGTGACCCTCAGCATGCGCTGACCTCGCTCTTTGTGGCTGAGTTGCTGTTATTCCCAATCGCTTCCTCTTTGTTATAATCCCACTAACAGTTTTGTTTTTGTTTTTTTGTTCATTTTCATTTATTTATATAGCACACATAATACAACAGATGTTGCCCAAGGTGCTTCACAAACAATCGGTTAAAACACTTCAATAAAACTTACATACAAACAAACAATACAAGCAAAACATTCAGACAGGAGACAACAATATACTGGATCACTTTCACACAACGGGCCCGGACACTTCAGACTGACCCCCATGCTACAGCTAATAAGTGGGTTTTCACTAATGACTTAAACACAGCCAACGACTTTGCTGATCTGACAGTGCGGGAGGTCATTCCACAGTTTAGTCACCTTTACGTTTAAAATTTGTTTGTACAGTCACAAGGAGATTGATTTTCCGATCTCAATGACCTGGACGGGATGTATAAGACAACAACTCAGCAAGGTAAGGTGGGGCCAAATTATGTAGTGCTTTAAAAACCAGAACAATGATCTTGTAATGTACTCTATACTCGACTGCCAATTTAAGGATCTCAATAAAGGTGTAACATGATCCATTTTCTTGGCTGACTTAATTAATCTGGCTGCAGCATTTTGTATGTTTTGCAAGCGTGCCAGAGCTTTTTTGTCAATCCCAGCATACAGTGAATTACAATAATCCATTCTAGAAAAGACGACCGCAGAAATAGCGCTCTCAAAATTCGTTGGAGATAAAAAAGGTTTGGTTTTAGCCAAGAGCTTTAAATGAAAACTAGGTCTGACCACAGAATTTATTTGTTTAACCATTTTTAGATCAGAGTCCAAGATAAAACCAAGGCTTTTAACTTTGTCAGAGATTGCAACTGACAGGGTGGTATCTTTTAGTCGCTCGGACACTAAGTGTGAGTTTGGACCGAAAACTATAACCTCGGTTTCATCCTCATTTAGTTTTAAGAAATTAGCTGCCAACCAGTCTTTCACCTCCTGAATACAGGCTAATAGGTTATCAAAAGTATTACAGTTTGACCGAAAAATAAAGCTGTACGTCATCCGCGTAGCAGTGAAAAGACATGTTGTGCTTCCGAAAGATAGAACCAAGAGGTATCATATATAGAGAGAATAAAATCGGAGCTAATACAGTTGAGCGTGGAATATTTAGTAGTGACAGGTGTCCAGCGATCACGGCCCCACGCTTGAGTTCTCTGAGCTCCTGAGAGCGGCCCATTCTCTCACTGATGAAGCGTCTGCAGGCCTAGAGCTTGAGTTACACACCTGTGGCCATGAAGGGCTGAACACCTGAACTCAGGGATCTGGAGGGGCGGCACAATACTTCTGGCAATATAGTGGATATGCTAGAAATGATGATTGGCAGGACTGAATGATTAGGCTACTCCTGAACGTATGTTGGAACTTTTCTGTTCAAGCAAAGAAAATGGTGCGTCTGATTCACTCGGTACAGTCGCAACACACTCTCCTCATCAACACACACGATTTGAGGAATCATTCATGATTGGAGCACAAACACACCTGCGGCTCCTGCACCCAAAGTGTTCTGGAGAATGGATGGATGGAGTTTGTTAAAGGTACCTGTTCTCCAGGCTGCGGTGCTGCACCTCCAGGCTCTTATGGCCACTCTTCAGCTCTCCGTGTTTGCCGATCAGATCCTCGTACTCGGACGCCTGTCTCTCGTGCAGGGCGGACAGCTTCTCGTGGTCGTGTAGCAGCAGATCATAGACTGTGCGCAGGTCTTCTTTCTCTCGTATGGCGACATCTCTCTCGCTCTCTGTGCTGGACTGCTGCGTCTGCAGCTGGGCATTCTGGGACATGAGAGCGGCGCTCTTAGAGTTGAGTGTCGAGTTCTCCACCTGTGAGAACATCATAATCTCTTTCACTATCTTGAGCACACGACAGACGTCAGCAGGGTTCCTGAAGACTAGCATCAATGTAAGATCGCTGTGTGCAACTCTCCTGGAAAGCTAATTACAAGCAAACTTACATTCCTGAGGAGAAGCGTCTATCACACACACTGATGCTCAATCGCTCAGAAACACCAGCGTTCGAGAGGATAATGCGGTGCGGAGTGCGACTCTGACCTGTAGTTTGGCGTTCTGTGTTTGCAGCGTGGTGTTGTTCTCCTGTAGGGACGCGGTCTGCCTCTGCAGCGCTAATATCTGCGCCTGAAGATTACTGCTCTGAGACTCCAGCTGCTTCAACTGCGTCCGGAGAGCCTGTTTCTCCGCTTGAAGAGTGGCGTTCTGGACAAACACCAACACCATTAACGGTTTTGGTAGCTTAAAGGGATAGTTCAGCCAAAAAAAATTTATTACCCCATGATTTACTCACCCTCAAGCCACCCTAGGTGTATGACATTCTTCTTTCAGACCAATACAATCAGACTTATATTAAATAATATCCTGGCTAATCCAAGCATTTTAATGGCAGTGAATGGCAGCTAGGGTTGCCACCCGTCCCGTAAAATACGGAATAGTCCCGTATTTACAAGCAAAATGACGGGACGCGATTTGTCCCGTATTTTACACAGGTCCACACATAGTTCAATAAACACATACGGATTTTGCAGTGTGGAGAACACTGATAGCAGATATAAAGAAATCAATTGCACAATAAGTAGTACAGGAGCTCATTTGCTCATGATTGCGTTTCAGCGGCTTTATTGCCACAGCGGCGGAGTCTCGAGAACATGCGCTGTAAACTTGCGCGGTTGTTTAAAAACATGTCGAGCTCGCGCCGCGTCCACCGTTTGAGCACTAGAGGATCTCCAGATGAAGAGCTGAGTAGAAGAACAGGCATCAATGGGTCTGTCCAGTCACTCGTGATGACCCTCAGGCCAACCGCACACTTCATGAGAAGCACTTCAGTGTCTCACACACACACACACACACATCCCTGCTTCTAAAGGTATACGCCTATTGTTTTTTTAAATGGATAATATATTAATATAATATTCCATACATTATCAGAGCTTGGCAGACAGAATTATTATTTTTTTAGACAGGTTAATTAATAGGTTATAGCCCAATAAATGTTATTATTAATTTATAATTTAGCTAGGCTATATTAATCATACATAATAAATAATCCTGTCATATAAAGTTTGACATGTAAAAAAATATTTAGATAAAAATGGGACAAATAATTACATGATAATATAGTCATAATTTAAGTAAATTGATTAAAAAAGGTGATTACTGGTTCAGAATGACTGCTTAGAGCAGGGGTCTCAAACCAACGGGATGATATTTTTGTGGTCCCTACTTGACATTAAAGTTTAGTGTTGGTGCGGCCCGCGCGTTGCTCTGAAAAGCACCTTTTTGCTGAGTCGTTGCGTGTGCAGCGCTTGCTGCCTCCTTTATGTGTGTGTGTGTGTGTGTGTGTGTGTGTGAGACTCGCCCCTTCCTCGTGCAGTATAATTGGTTGACACCGCGTGATTGACAGGAACAGACGAACGAAGCTGATCACACAGTTGAAACGAATGTGGTCTAACAGCGCTCGTCAATGTCAAAATGATTGAGATGGCCAATCAAATCAAAGTGATCACAGACGAGCGTGTCAATCTATCGCTTCATGCCGTTGCTGAGAGAGACTCTCTTCTCTCCGGTGAAATCACAAAACAAATGAATGCAAATATTGAGTCTGAGTCAGAGTCTGCCTCCAGCGGCCCCCGGGTGAAATGAGTTTGAGACCCCTGGGTTAAAGGGACAGTTCACCCAAAAATGAAGATTCTGTCATTATGTACTCACCCTCAAGTTGTTCCAAACATGTTTGAGTTTCTTTGTCATGTTCAACACAAAGGAAGATTTCTATGGAAGTCAAATGTGCCCCCAAAGCAGCCTGGGTACAAACTTTCTTCAAAATCTCTTCTTTTGTGTTCAGCAGAACAAATAAACTCATACAGGTATGGACATCACAAGGGTGAGTAAATGACAGAATTTTCATTTTGGGTGAACTATCCCTTTAAAGTGCACCAAATAGGCTACTAAAGAGTTTTTTAGAAATAAATAAAATAATCAAATGTAAAATAATATAAAATGTGTTGTGTTGCAAGTTCACATACTTGATCTCATGTTTCCTTATATGGTTTATTATTGAGCTGGCCAGTTGTCAATGTTGAGGTTGGGTCGTGAATGGGTGTCCCTTATTTTGTTACACTGAAGGTGGCAACCCTAATGGCAGCCCAAAATTTGAAGCCTAAAAAAGTGCATCCATCCATATAAAAGTGCTCCACACGGCTCCAGGGGGGTCAATAAAGTGATATATCTAGCTTCTGTATTCAATTTACGAAAAAAGCGTAACTGGCATGACGATGGCGTCGGGCACAAATGTTTTTCTGCAAAGGGGCGTTACACTTTCTGTGTAAGTTGAATACGGAAGGCGGCTGTAAGCTAGATATTTGACTTTATAACGTGTTAAATATGGATATTTTTCTCACACAAACCCATTGATTCGCTTCAGAAGGCCTTTATTAACCCTCAGAGCCATGTGGAGCACTTTTATAATGGATGAATGCACTTTTTTGGTCTTCAGATTTTGGGCTGCCATTATAAAGCTTGGAAGAGCCAGGACATTTATTACTATAACTCTGATTGTGTTCTTCTGAGAGAAGGACGTCATGCACACGAGGATGAGCCGAGGGAGAGGAAATCACGGGTGATCTATCCCTTTAACGGCATTCTGACCGTGATGAGCTGCAGTTGTCATGTTGGTACATACGTTTCTCTCCACCTCTATGAGCCGATCCTTGACCTTCAGAAGCTCTCGGGTGGCCTCCTGACTCTCCTTCTCCCATTTACTGGCGCTCTGCGTGTCCTCCCGCCCTCGAGCAGGCGAGCTCTGAGCCGCACACTCCTCCTCCTGACGCTGACGCAGCGCCTCGTAGTTCTTCTTCACCTGAAGAAGAGTACACACTATATAAAGTCACGGTATACTGCAACCAACCAAACGAACAAACCCATAATGCACGGGTTGCGAACCGTCTTGAGTTCCTGCCGCAGCTGCTGGTTGAGGTTGGAGGACTCCTGCAGTCGGGCTTCCAGAGCAGCGATCTTCTCCGCTTTGATCTCCAGAGAGGATTTCAGAGTGGACTCCAGTTTACACTCCAGAAGCTTAAACCTGATAAACATGAGATACACGGTTACCCTCTGGGGCTCTTCGGTCAAATTTTTTTAAATAAAAAATCGTAGCTTCATCGGAATGGTCAGAAATGGTGACTTTATTGGTACTTGGTATATGAACACCCAAAAAACTTGGGGACAGGATTTGAAAAGTCTAAGTGGTCATAAAAAAAAAAATCACACTCAGGACCTTCGGGGTCAAAAATGACCCCCATAGGAAAGGAATGGGAAATTGGCAAAAATATGAAAATACAGAGTTTTTTTGTGCATACAATCTACAAATCAGCCAGGATGCAGAAAAAAGGACTCAACAGTGAAGGGGTGAAAAACAGACAAAAAACTCACACACACTAAACTCTGTATATTTTTGCAAATTTCCCATTCCTTTCCTGTGGGGGTCATTTTTGACCCGAAGGTCCTGAGTGTGACCCGTAAATGAAGAACCCCAGAGGGTTAAATCATGACTTGTTCAATCACGAGCCACTTTCCTGCAGAGTCAACCCTGATCATACACACCTGAGCCAGCTAATTAAGATCTTCGAAAGGCAGGTGAGTTTGATCAGGGCTGGAGCTGAACTCTGCCGGAAACAGGACCTGAACTACAGGGCAATATATCAAGTGTGTGAGTTACCTGTCATCAGAGCCCTCGTCATCACCCAGAAGACCCTCTTTATTGAGACCGATCTTCTCGAGCTCATGGGTCAGTTTCTCCAGGTCATTGTTGATCTGCTGAGTCTTTAATTTTTCATTGACTAGCTCCTACATCAGGAAACATCACAACATTGTCATGCAAGTAATCCCCAATCAAGCAAATCTAAAAATGAGGCGAGATGGTTACCTCTCTCAGAGTGACCAGAGTCTTCTTGTCAATGGTTGCTTGTTTGACCAGTTCCTTGTTGTCCTTTTCCAAGTCTTTCACGCGTCCACACGTGTCTTTGAGAGTGGCGACCTCCTTGCCGAGCACGCGGTTCTCCTTCTCGAGGTGAGAGATGCGCAGGTTGTCTTCATCCAGTTTGGAGTCTTTAATCTCAGCCTGCTGCCTCAGCCGCTTGTTCTCCTTCTCCAGCTGCTTCTTGTCCTTCTCCAGCTGAGTGTTCTCCTGCTCCAGGGTGGCGTTCTCCTGCGCCAGCTGCTCCAGACCTTTGCTGGAGATCTTCAGCTCCTCCAGGCTCTGTTGCAGGCTCTGGTTCTCCGCCTCCAGGTCCTGCAGTTCCCCCTCCAGCTGCTGGAGCTTGCGGCTGCCGCTCTCATGGGCTTTCTGGAGCCGCTGGTTCTCCGCATCCAGGCTTTGGTTACTCACTTCCAGACGTTCGTTCTTTTTGGACGAAGCCTTCAGCAGCTCAAGGCTCTTTCTGAGTTGAGTTCTCTCACTCTCCAGCTCTCGGTTCTCCAGCTCCAGCTGGGCGGCTTTTGCTCCTGTGGACCGTGAAGACTCGACCATTCGTCTGAGCTCCAGGTTCTCTTCATCCAGCTGAGCGTTTTCCTTCTCCAGGACCTCCAGCTGATAGGAAACGTTCCTCAGAGCATCCGCTGCTTTCTTTAGTCTTCTGCTCTCCGCTTCCAGCTCGGCATTCTCCTTCTCCAACACCTCCACCTTCTCACAGGTGATGGCAAGAGTGGCGAGCCGCTTCTGCAGACTCTCCTTCTCTCGCTCCAGCCGATGGACCTCCATCTCCATCTCCTCAGCTCGTTCTCCTTTATCTTTGTAGTGCTCCAGGTCTTTGCGAAGCTGTTTGCGCTCAAACTCCATCTTGTTGAGTTTGCTGCTGGTCTCTTTGATGGACTCGTGCAGCACTCGGTTTTCCTTCTCGATGTCTTTGACACGGGCTTCCGCGCTGACCTGAGAGCGCTGCCTGAGAGAGGCGATGGTCTGGTTCAGATGATCGTTCTCCTGCTCCAGACCCTTGACCTGCGTCACGCCACACAGTGTGTCAGGTAAGAGATCGTTCGGCAACATGCACATGACAGTTTAATGTGGCGTTCACACCGGACGTGAATAATTAGTGCAAAGTTGGACGCTTGAACATTTTGAGTTTACTCGCTTCATTCGCACGTGACATTCTCTTCACAACAGACGTGAGTTCGCCTCATGGGCGGGGCTTCTGCCAGCGGCTCATCTCTGTGAGAAATGGCTGACGAGCTGTGTTCACACGTCTTTTTTGTTCAAATCTACTGTTAGTGTGTGACAAAACGTAGTTTTAAGACTTTTCCAGACGATAAAATCTGTGGTTTCTAAAGAGAGCCCCTCTCTGAACATGTGATCTGGTGTGCATTTAACAAAAAGAGACTGGGTTGTGTTTCATGTCATTTAATGTTATCACAGTGATAATCATATTGTCTGAACCAGATATTAATATACAGATTTTCTCCTGATTGTTGTCACTACTAGAGCAGCTCCTGATTGGTTAACGCTGCTGCGCGAATATCCGCCAAAGTTCAGATTTTTCAACTCGGGCGATTCTTGTCATTCGCATGAATCGCATCGCAGAATGTCTATTCGCGTCTTTGCATTGACTTAACATGTAAATCACTCGCATGAATCGTGTCCGGTGTGAACGCATCATGAGAGCATTCATACAATGTTCAGGAAAATCCGATCATGATCATCCTCTAGCTACGGAATTTAAGATAATAAGAATTTCTAACCCTAACTATGAATGAATTTGATGAGCATGTTGAAATGTACACGAGGCTATATCCTCACAACGCTTTTGACCAAACCTGAAGTGTGTTATGACATCCATGACCTGAGGATGCCAGAGCAGTTTCTGCACAGCACCACCTAGTGGCCACGGAACAGCTATATTCCCTAAAGGCTGCGGTAAGAAGCTCAATGCTAAGGATTGTCCACCTCGGCCAGTGGCTTAATACACCAGTGCACTTCTGGCTTGAAGTTCAGTGATGAAAGAGTAATCTCATGTGTACAACTCTTATGCAAAGTTTCTGATGTGTAATCTGCCAGCACGAACCAATCGGTCTTCTACTGGTAATCTCTCAGCCAAGGAGCTTTCATGCTCCCTGTTCCGCTAACATTACAGAGCTAAGGGAAAGCCACAGCTGGATTAAGTGACCAGTTCGATGAGCTCCAGCTACACAGGAACTCAGTGGGCTACGGATACACCTGACCCGCGGTTAACACGGGCACACAAGCTCTGCTGGTAGATTTACTGCATTGTGTTGTGTGTGTGTGTGTGTGTGTGTGTGTGTGTCCTCACTGCACGTGATGTGTGGCGTCTCTTCCGTGTTAATGAGAGTTTGTGTCCTAACCAGCTGCGACGATTCCATTTTAGAAACGGTTTCTATTTCTGTGAACAACAACACACACATGGCACTGATGATGTCAGGCAGTGTTGATGTGCTTTATTTAATGTTATACTACGGGGCCGTTGAATGCTTGAATCTGATTGGCTGATGAACGTTCTGAGGTGTGCAATTATTTTCTGGGAGACTCACAGCGAACGTAGTTCTACTAAAAAACATGACAGACGATTTTCCTAAAGTAAATCTTAATATTTACGGTGAATATAAAACGTTCAACAGCTGGGCGGCAGCAGTATTAGACAGTCCAGATGAAGACCAACAAACGGAAGCGGACATCAGAGGCAAGCTTCTGTCTCATTACTGAAATCACACATGCTCGCACACGCACTACAGTTTGCACTAAAGCTGTCAGCGCTGCCCTGACCATTTGATCAGTTAGCCGTTATAGTGGAGCAACTTAAAGGCTACACGTGACATGTTTTCACTAGTGAGGTAATAACAGCGCTGTAGAGACACACAGAGGCAGCCTAATTCACACAATCTCTCTCTCTCTCTCTCTCTGTAGAATGCTATCAGCGGCTCAAGCCTTCGTTAACAGCTTTAAAATGACGTTTCGGAACTAGCAAAAGAGCCGTTGGATGAGACGCGGAAGAAATAGTCCTACTCACAATAGCGATTTAAGTACAAAAACCGGACGAATCCCTTTAAATATATCTTCGGATCGATGTCTTGAGGTGTGGTAACCGTAGAACAAGCGGAATAATTGACGACGGGCCGTTCAATTATTAGAATAATAATGCACACCCGAGGTGTAACGGCCACTCCGCTTCCCGACCGCATCACCACCTCGGGTGAGCATTATTATTCTAATAATTGAACGGCCCGGAGTCAATTATTCCTTACTTAAAACGAGTCATGTGACTGATGATGTCAGGCAGAGTTGATGTGCTTTATTTAATGTTAAAGCGTGTCATGTGACTGATGATGTCAGGCAGTGTTGGTGTGCTTTATTTAATGTTAAAGCGTGTCATGTGACTGATGATGTCAGGCAGTGTTGGTGTGCTTTATTTAATGTTAAAGCGTGTCATGTGACTGATGATGTCAGGCAGTGTTGATGTGCTTTATTTAATGTTAAAGCGTGTCATGTGACTGATGATGTCAGGCAGTGTTGGTGTGCTTTATTTAATGTTAAAGCGTGTCATGTGACTGAACATCGTTTAGTGCTCAGCTTTGTAACGTAGTCGCACTAAAAGCAGCGATGGATAATCCCCTCAGATCTTAAAGTAATGGACACACGAGTGTATTCTCTGACAGACTGCTCGAGTCACTCCGTGTGGATTTTAGTAATGTTTGTGAATTTGATGATGTACTCATCCATTGCCAAGACTAATCTCAGGTGCGAGAGCCCGCCCACACGCTGCTCTGATTGGCTGTGGCGTGGACACACTGATCGCTCGCCGCTGAAGCTTATGGCGTGTGGCGTGTGGTTAGCACACGTGTCGGTGTGAATGCGTGTACCTGTCTGTCGGAGTTCTCCTGCAGTGTTTCCAGGGTTTTCTCCAGCTGTGCCTTCTCTTTCAGCAGGTCTGCGCTCAGACCCTCAGCACTGCGCAGGCTCTCTCTGTCTGCGCTCAGCTCCGTCTGCAGCTGCTCCAGCTGTGCACACACACACACACTTCATCACACTCACAGACGGACGTGTGCTGACATATGGACACACACTCGCTCATAATGAACAATCAAACTCATATGAGCGGCTAATCCTCTGAAAGCAGCTTAACTGACCCCAAATCAGATTTAAACTGGGATTACTGGCTGATGAATATGATCCGGCTGCGGGTGCTGTCCGTTAACCCATCCTGCTCAAACCGCTCTGCTTTCTGTGTGTGACCAACGGGATCCTTACACACCTGTTTTAATGGCCGCTCACAGCAGGGACGATAACCATAACCAGATTTCGTTTTAAAAATCGTCCTAAATGTAAAAGAATAGTCCAGAGCACCCATCCGCAGCGCTTCTAATGGTCAGAACGGTATCGCTGGGCACTGGACTGGACCGCTCTGGGACTCTCAGCTGCTCACACACTCTATGACCTGAGGAGGAATCTTCTCCTGATTTATAAAGGCTGGTTGTGCGCTGATTTAAAGACTGATGTGACTAAAAGCTTGATATCTTTAACCTGAACATAAATTTAAAAGAAAACATTACTAAAATATTATCACACATAATATATATAACAATAACCATATTTTATTTTATTAAAGTAATATTTCCATGCCACACACCAGCGCTGTATGACCTTCGTTGAACAATAATGTGTCAATTTATCAACAACAACCTTTTTTCACTGATGAAAACGAGACGATAACTGAATTAAAACCAGTTTAGGATGCCAAAACTATGAGGAAGATCTACTGTCCTTTTCCTCCACGGATAAAGGCGAGAGGAAGATGTTAGTGAGGGGTTCGGTCAGAGCTGATGTGTCACAGATGAGCTCACGGCGGGAAAACACGACTGCGCTTCAGAGCGGCTCAACCACTGAATAACACACATTTATGACAGGCCAGGTTTATGAACTAATGCTGATGATGTTTACTGTACATGTTTATATAGTCATATGATTTAGACGGTTGTAACAACGCATGTTCCATCTCCTCATCTGAACTGCATTAGTAAGGCATTTCAAAATAAGAGTCCCGGTGTATTTGAGCTTGTTTATAGTTAAAGTCACGCATTATATATACGTTTGATTACACAATAAACCGTTTCATTTCATTCAGAGTCAGGAGGAAAGACTGAGACACATTATTCAATAAAGTATCTGATAGTTCACTAAAACCATTAGAACAAATTCATTACACGAAATTAAATAAATGTTAACTGAAATAAATAAACGTAAACTTATCTGAAGCTTCAGCTTAACCTGATATACTAACTCAAACAGAAATACAACATTATAAAAACTATATCGATGTTTTTAAAAACAAACAATAAAAGTGAACTGAGCTCTGTTGTGTATTTTTGAACAGTCAACAACACAACGGCCTCATTCATGAGACGTTCGTAAATATATGAGCAATATAATTATAGTAAGTAATTACGCGTGAAATGGACCTTTACAAAAACTCCTCTCGCACCACGGATTCGGTAGTTGAACGTGTGTATATTAATGAATTCCAAACATTCGTAAACAGGACGCGCTCATTCATAATTAGCATAATCCCGCCCATGAGTTACAACTGCAAATGACGTGTACAGGAACGCTGGAATCTTCTGGACTTCCTTCAGCTTTGGCTCCAGTATTTTGCATAAATGCTAAAGAGACTAATTGACCATATGCCTAGCAAAAAATATTCTAATTATCGTGTCCAAAGCATTTTAAGCCAGCTAAATTAACCCCGTGTGTGACAGCTGTATCGCTTTTATTCCAAATATTCACAAACTGGTCTACTCCCTGATATTCTGATTCTCAAATACATGTGAACGGGTTTTGTTATCATGTGCGGATCTATAATGCGTGATGGGCGTCGCCGCAGTTCAGAGAATCAGATCTGTTCATCCACTCGAAGCATCACTGAGACCCGGCGGAGTGAACTCTGACCTGCTGGCTGAGCTTCTGCTTGTCCTTCTCCAGGCGGAGGCGCGCGCCGCTCTCTCGGGACGCCTTCAGCTCCTCCACGGTCTTCAGCAGCGTCTGGTTCTCCTTCTCCAGCTTGAGCAGCTGACTGGACGTCAGGTCGTTGACCTCGTGACCCAGAGACTTCTGTGGCACTGCTCAGCAACACACAGAGCCCTGAGTTACTCTACAGACTCGGACTCGTGCAGGAGAACCAGTGTGGGCCAGTGGCCGTACCTTCAGAGAGCTCCGGCGTGGTCTTGGAGAGCTGCTCCAGCTCCCAGCCCAGGTGCAGAGACTCGTCCATGCTCTGTTTCTGAGCCATCTCCAGCGCCAGGTTCTCCTCCAGCAGCTCCTCCAGGCGCTTCCTGTCCATGTCTCGCTCCTGCAACACACCCCATCACACCCCATCACACCCCTGCAGTTTAGATCAGACGATCACACGAATGCAAAGCTTTATCACTGTGAATAATCACACTACTGAAACTACACGTGATCTGGTGATGTAAATGATGAGGAGTGTGTGTGTGTGTGTGTGTCAGTGTCCTGTCTGTGTGTGTGTGTGTGTGTGTGTGTCAGTGTCCTGTCTGTGTGTGTGTCAGTGTCCTGTCTGTGTGTGTGTGTGTGTGTGTGTCAGTGTCCTGTCTGTGTGTGTGTGTGTGTGTGTGTGTCAGTGTCCTGTCTGTGTGTGTGTGTGTGTCAGTGTCCTGTCTGTGTGTGTGTGTGTGTGTGTCAGTGTCCTGTCTGTGTGTGTGTCAGTGTCCTGTCTGTGTGTGTGTCAGTGTCCTGTGTGTGTGTGTGTGTGTGTGTCAGTGTTCTGTCTGTGTGTGTGTGTGTGTGTGTCAGTGTCCTGTCTGTGTGTGTGTCAGTGTCCTGTGTGTGTGTGTGTGTGTTCTGTCTGTGTGTGTGTGTCAGTGTTCTGTCTGTCTGAGTGTGTGTGTGTGTGTGTGTGTGTCAGTGTTCTGTCTGTGTGTGTGTGTGTGTCAGTGTTCTGTCTCTGTGTGTGTGTGTCTGTGTGTCAGTGTTCTGTCTGTCTGTGTGTGTGTGTGTGTGTGCGTGTCAGTGTTCTGTCTGTGTGTGTGTGTGTGTGTCAGTGTTCTGTCTGTCTGTGTGTGTGTGTGTGTGTGCGTGTCAGTGTTCTGTCTGTGTGTGTGTGTGTGTGTCAGTGTTCTGTCTCTGTGTGTGTGTGTGTGTGTCAGTGTTCTGTCTCTGTGTGTGTGTCTGTGTGTGTGTGTGTGTGTGTGTCAGTGTTCTGTCTCTGTGTGTGTGTGTGTGTGTGTGTCAGTGTTCTGTCTCTGTGTGTGTGTGTGTGTGTGTGTGTGTGTGTGTGTGTGTGTGCACAGCAAGAGATTTGGATAAAACAACTATATCCCAATCATATCGTTTACATCAACGATACATATCACACTTTTATATCGCCATATCTCGCCGAACGATGTATCGTTACACCCCAGGGGTGGGAATCGAGAACGCTTCCATTTCAGAACCGGTTCCAAACTTCCCAGAACCGGAGAATCAATAAGAAACGCACAGTCCGGCTCCGCTTATCGGCTCCTGCGTGCGCATTTACTGTGATTTTAAACCAGTCAAGCTCAGAAGACTCACACACTGTTTTCTGTACTGCAAACACACACACACACACACACACACACACACACACACACACACACACACACACTCATAGTGAACAGTGCGAGATAATTAATTCTCTTCCTTGTCTTTTTGCACAGCTCACAGTCAGACAAATAAACACACAAATATGAACTGTTTTGCAATAAGACTGAGAATAAATGTGAATGATCTCTAGGTTGTTTTATCTTATTGGAATCGAAATTAGGAACCAATAAGAATCGGAATCGCTCAAATTCAAAGATACCAAACCCTTCCTACAGGAAACCTACACATTCTGCATGTTATGAATCCGGCACATAGACATGCAAATAATCGCATGGGTTATAAAGAAGCTCTCATTGGCCGATCGCTCACCATCTCCATGTCGTGGATCTTGTTTTTCAGCTGCAGATTTTCCTTCTCCAGCTCATGATGTTTATCAGACCGAGCTCTGAACGACTCCAGCTGATCCTCCAGCATGCTCTTGGTCTCCAGCAGAACCTGATTGTCCTCCTTCAGTTCCTACACGAACACAGATCATCACAACAGCCATCAAATCCCAGCATTCCCTGGTGAACACACACAATCAATAACAGCCACAGCATTCCCAGGTGAACACACACAATCAATAACCACCACAGCATTCCCAACATTCCCAGGTGAACACACACAATCAATAACAGCCACAGCATTCCCAGGTGAACACACACAATCAATAACAGCCACAGCATTCCCTAGTGAACACACACAATCAATAACCACCACAGCATTCCCAACATTCCCTGGTGAACACACACAATCAATAACAGCCACAGCATTCCCTAGTGAACACACACAATCAATAACCACCACAGCATTCCCAACATTCCCTGGTGAACACACACAATCAATAACAGCCACAGCATTCCCAGGTGAACACACACAATCAATAACAGCCACAGCATTCCCAGGTGAACACACACAATCAATAACAGCCACAGCATTCCCAGGTGAACACACACAATCAATAAAAGCCACAGCATTCCCAGCATTCCCAGGTGAACACACACAATCAATAACCACCACAGCATTCCCAACATTCCCTGGTGAACACACACACAATCAATAACAGCCACAGCATTCCCAACATTCCCTGGTGAACACACACAATAAATAACCACCACAGCATTCCCAACATTCCCTGGTGAACACACACAATCAATAACAGCCACAGCATTCCCAGCATTCCCAGGTGAACACACACAATCAATAACAGCCACAGCATTCCCAGCATTCCCAGGTGAACACACACAATCAATAATCACCACAGCATTCCCAACATTCCCTGGTGAACACACACAATCAATAACCACCACAGCATTCCCAACATTCCCTGGAGAACACACACAATCAATAAAAGCCACAGCATTCCCAGGTGAACACACACAATAAATAACAGCCACAGCATTCCCAACATTCCCTGGTGAACACACACAATCAATAACAGCCACAGCATTCCCAACATTCCCTGGAGAACACACACAATCAATAACAGCCACAGCATTCCCAACATTCCCTGGTGAACACACACAATCAATAACAGCCACAGCATTCCCAACATTCCCTGGAGAACACACACAATCAATAACAGCCACAGCATTCCCAGCATTCCCTGGTGAACACACACAATCAATAACCACCACAGCATTCCCTGGTGAACACACACAATCAATAACCACCACAGCATTCCCAAAATTCCCTGGTGAACACACACAATCAATAACCACCACAGCATTCCCTGGTGAACACACACAATCAATAACCACCACAGCATTCCCAGCATTCCCTGGTGAACACACACAATCAATAACCACCACAGCATTCCCAAAATTCCCTGGTGAACACACACAATCAATAACAACCACAGCATTCCCAACATTCCCTGGTGAACACCCACAATCAATAACAGCAACAACATTCCCAACATTCCCTGGTGAACACACACAATCAATAACAGCCACAGCATTCCCAACATTCCCTGGTGAACACACACAATCAATAACAGCCACAGCATTCCCAACATTCCCTGGTGAACACACACAATCAATAACAGCAACAACATTCCCAACATTCCCTGGTGAACACCCACAATCAATAACAGCCACAGCATTCCCAGCTGAACACACACAATCAATAACAGCCACAGCATTCCCAACATTCCCTGGTGAACACACACAATCAATAACAGCCACAGCATTCCCAACATTCCCTGGTGAACACCCACAATCAATAACAGCCACAGCATTCCCAGCTGAACACACACAATCAATAACAGCCACAGCATTCCCAACATTCCCTGGTGAACACACACAATCAATAACCACCACAGCATTCCCAACATTCCCTGGTGAACACCCAC
The DNA here is from genome assembly GCA_023566225.1 of Romanogobio albipinnatus. NCBI lineage: Eukaryota > Metazoa > Chordata > Actinopteri > Cypriniformes > Gobionidae > Romanogobio > Romanogobio albipinnatus. The sequence continues at coordinate 38,245,607 of CM042258.1, forward strand.
AATCAATAACAGCCACAGCATTCCCAGCTGAACACACACAATCAATAACAGCCACAGCATTCCCAACATTCCCTGGTGAACACACACAATCAATAAACACCACAGCATTCCCAAAATTCCCTGGTGAACACACAATCAATAACCACCACAGCATTCCCAACATTCCCTGGTGAACACCCACAATCAATAACAGCAACAACATTCCCAGCATTCCCTGGTGAACACACACAATCAATAACAGCCACAGCATTCCCAACATTCCCTGGTGAACACACACAATCAATAACATTCCCAACATTCCCTGGTGAACACCCACAATCAATAACAGCCACAGCATTCCCAACATTCCCTGGTGAACACCCACAATCAATAACAGCCACAGCATTCCCTGGTGAACACACACAATCAATAACAGCAACAACATTCCCAGCATTCCCTGGTGAACACACACAATCAATAACAGCCACAGCATTCCCAACATTCCCTGGTGAACACACACAATCAATAACATTCCCAACATTCCCTGGTGAACACTCACAATCAATAACAGCCACAGCATTCCCAACATTCCCTGGTGAACACCCACAATCAATAACAGCCACAGCATTCCCAACATTCCCTGGTGAACACACACAATCAATAACCACCACAGCATTCCCAAAATTCCCTGGTGAACACACACAATCAATAACCACCACAGCATTCCCAACATTCCCTGGTGAACACACACAATCAATAACAGCAACAACATTCCCAGCATTCCCTGGTGAACACACACAATCAATAACAGCCACAGCATTCCCAACATTCCCTGGTGAACACACACAATCAATAACATTCCCAACATTCCCTGGTGAACACCCACAATCAATAACAGCCACAGCATTCCCAACATTCCCTGGTGAACACACACAATCAATAACCACCACAGCATTCCCAACATTCCCTGGTGAACACCCACAATCAATAACAGCCACAGCATTCCCAGCTGAACACACACAATCAATAACCACCACAGCATTCCCTGGTGAACACACACAATCAATAACAGCCACAGCATTCCCAACATTCCCTGGTGAACACACACAATCAATAACCACCACAGCATTCCCAAAATTCCCTGGTGAACACACACAATCAATAACCACCACAGCATTCCCAACATTCCCTGGTGAACACCCACAATCAATAACAGCAACAACATTCCCAGCCTTCCCTGGTGAACACACACAATCAATAACAGCAACAACATTCCCAACATTCCCTGGTGAACACACACAATCAATAACCACCACAGCATTCCCTGGTGAACATGCACAATCAATAACAGCCACAGCATTCCCTGGTGAACACACAATCAATAACAGCAACAACATTCCCAGCATTCCCTGGTGAACACACACAATCAATAACAGCAACAACATTCCCAACATTCCCTGGTGAACACACACAATCAATAACCACCACAGCATTCCCTGGTGAACACACAATCAATAACAGCAACAACATTCCCAGCATTCCCTGGTGAACACACACAATCAATAACAGCCACAGCATTCCCAGCATTCCCTGGTGAACACACACAATCAATAACAGCAACAACATTCCCAACATTCCCTGGTGAACACACACAATCAATAACCACCACAGCATTCCCTGGTGAACACACAATCAATAACAGCAACAACATTCCCAGCATTCCCTGGTGAACACACACAACCAATAACCACCACAGCATTCCCAGCATTCCCTGGTGAACACACACAATCAATAACAGCCACAGCATTCCCAGGTGAACACACACAATCAATAACCACCACAGCATTCCCAACATTCCCTGGTGAACACACACAATCAATAACAGCCACAGCATTCCCAGCATTCCCTGGTGAACACACACAATCAATAACAGCAACAACATTCCCAACATTCCCTGGTGAACACACACAATCAATAACCACCACAGCATTCCCTGGTGAACACACAATCAATAACAGCAACAACATTCCCAGCATTCCCTGGTGAACACACACAATCAATAACAGCAACAACATTCCCAACATTCCCTGGTGAACACACACAATCAATAACCACCACAGCATTCCCTGGTGAACACACAATCAATAACAGCAACAACATTCCCAGCATTCCCTGGTGAACACACACAACCAATAACCACCACAGCATTCCCAGCATTCCCTGGTGAACACACACAACCAATAACCACCACAGAATTCCCAGCATTCCCTGGTGAACACACACAATCAATAACAGCAACAACATTCCCAGCATTCCCTGGTGAACACACACAATCAATAACAGCAACAACATTCCCAGCATTCCCTGGTGAACACACACAATCAATAACAGCAACAACATTCCCAACATTCCCTGGTGAACACACACAATCAATAACCACCACAGCATTCCCTGGTGAACACACACAATCAATAACCACCACAGCATTCCCTGGTGAACACACACAATCAATAACCACCACAGCATTCCCTGGTGAACACACACAATCAATAACCACCACAGCATTCCCTGGTGAACACACAATCAATAACAGCAACAACATTCCCAGCATTCCCTGGTGAACACACACAACCAATAACCACCACAGCATTCCCAGCATTCCCTGGTGAACACACACAATCAATAACAGCCACAGCATTCCCAACATTCCCTGGTGAACACACACAATCAATAAAAGCCACAGCATTCCCAGCATTCCGTGGTGAACACACACAATCAATAACAGCCACAGCATTCCCAGGTGAACACACACAATCAATAACAGCCACAGCATTCCCAGGTGAACACACACAATCAATAACCACCACAGCATTCCCAACATTCCCTGGTGAACACACACAATCAATAACAGCCACAGCATTCCCAGGTGAACACACACAATCAATAACCACCACAGCATTCCCAACATTCCCTGGTGAACACACACAACCAATAACCACCACAGCATTCCCAGCATTCCCTGGTGAACACACAACCAATAACCACCACAGAATTCCCAGCATTCCCTGGTGAACACACACAATCAATAACAGCAACAACATTCCCAGCATTCCCTGGTGAACACACACAATCAATAACAGCAACAACATTCCCAGCATTCCCTGGTGAACACACACAATCAATAACAGCAACAACATTCCCAACATTCCCTGGTGAACACACACAATCAATAACCACCACAGCATTCCCTGGTGAACACACAATCAATAACAGCAACAACATTCCCAGCATTCCCTGGTGAACACACACAACCAATAACCACCACAGAATTCCCAGCATTCCCTGGTGAACACACACAATCAATAACAGCCACAGCATTCCCAACATTCCCTGGTGAACACACACAATCAATAAAAGCCACAGCATTCCCAGCATTCCCTGGTGAACACACACAATCAATAACAGCCACAGCATTCCCAGGTGAACACACACAATCAATAACAGCCACAGCATTCCCAGGTGAACACACACAATCAATAACCACCACAGCATTCCCAACATTCCCTGGTGAACACACACAATCAATAACAGCCACAGCATTCCCAGGTGAACACACACAATCAATAACCACCACAGCATTCCCAACATTCCCTGGTGAACACACACAACCAATAACCACCACAGCATTCCCAGCATTCCCTGGTGAACACACACAACCAATAACCACCACAGCATTCCCAACATTCCCTGGTGAACACACACAATCAATAACAGCAACAACATTCCCAGCATTCCCTGGTGAACACACACAACCAATAACCACCACAGCATTCCCAGCATTCCCTGGTGAACACACACAATCAATAACAGCCACAGCATTCCCAACATTCCCTGGTGAACACACACAATCAATAACCACCACAGCATTCCCAGCATTCCCTGGTGAACACACACAATCAATAACAGCCACAGCATTCCCAGGTGAACACACACAATCAATAACCACCACAGCATTCCCAACATTCCCTGGTGAACACACACAATCAATAACAGCCACAGCATTCCCAGGTGAACACACACAATCAATAACCACCACAGCATTCCCAACATTCCCTGGTGAACACACACAATCAATAACAGCCACAGCATTCCCAGCATTCCCTGGTGAACACACACAATCAATAACAGCCACAGCATTCCCAACATTCCCTGGTGAACACACACAACCAATAACCACCACAGCATTCCCAGCATTCCCTGGTGAACACACACAATCAATAACAGCCACAGCATTCCCAGCATTCCCTGGTGAACACACACAATCAATAACAGCCACAGCATTCCCAACATTCCCTGGTGAACACACACAATCAATAACCACCACAGCATTCCCTGGTGAACACACACAATCAATAACAGCCACAGCATTCCCAGGTGAACACACACAATCAATAACCACCACAGCATTCCCTGGTGAACACACACAATCAATAACCACCACAGCATTCCCAACATTCCCTGGTGAACACACAAAATCAATAACAGCCACAGCATTCCCAGGTGAACACACACAACCAATAACCACCACAGCATTCCCAGCATTCCCTGGTGAACACACACAACCAATAACCACCACAGCATTCCCAACATTCCCTGGTGAACACACACAATCAATAACAGCAACAACATTCCCAGCATTCCCTGGTGAACACACACAACCAATAACCACCACAGCATTCCCAGCATTCCCTGGTGAACACACACAATCAATAACAGCAACAACATTCCCAGCATTCCCTGGTGAACACACACAATCAATAACAGCCACAGCATTCCCAGGTGAACACACACAATCAATAACAGCCACAGCATTCCCAACATTCCCTGGTGAACACACACAATCAATAACAGCAACAACATTCCCAGCATTCCCTGGTGAACACACACAATCAATAACAGCCACAGCATTCCCAGGTGAACACACACAATCAATAACAGCCACAGCATTCCCAACATTCCCTGGTGAACACACACAATCAATAACAGCCACAGCATTCCCTGGTGAACACACACAATCAATAACAGCCACAGCATTCCCAGGTGAACACACACAATCAATAACCACCACAGCATTCCCAGCATTCCCTGGTGAACACACACAATCAATAACAGCAACAACATTCCCAGCATTCCCTGGTGAACACACACAATCAATAACAGCCACAGCATTCCCAGGTGAACACACACAATCAATAACCACCACAGCATTCCCAACATTCCCTGGTGAACACACACAATCAATAACAGCAACAACATTCCCAGCATTCCCTGGTGAACACACACAATCAATAACAGCCACAGCATTCCCAGGTGAACACACACAATCAATAACAGCCACAGCATTCCCAACATTCCCTGGTGAACACACACAATCAATAACAGCCACAGCATTCCCTGGTGAACACACACAATCAATAACAGCCACAGCATTCCCTGGTGAACACACACAATCAATAACAGCCACAGCATTCCCAGGTGAACACACACAATCAATAACCACCACAGCATTCCCAGCATTCCCTGGTGAACACATGTAGTCGTGTGAACGCACCTCCACTCTGGTCCTGTAGAACTCGATGTCGTGGAGCTTCTCTCTGCAGCGGATCATCTCACTCTCCAGCTTGTCCACTCTGACGGCCTTCTCTCGGAGCGCGTCCAGCTCGTCACGGTACGCCCGCAGTGAACGCGCGTCACACAGCAGCTGCACGTTCTGGCAAACACACAACAGCAAATCATACTTGTGTACTTCTGGAAATGAAGTTCAATCTTTGTATACACACACAATATTTTTGTAATAGATGAACATGAAGGTTCTGCCATTATTTAGGCGGTCTCATGCACAGATGCATTACCACATCTGGACATGTTGGAATGGTCATCGCTTCAGATGCTGCTCACTCACAGTAAACACTGAGGAAGGTTCACTGAAAATGCCACAACAATGTCTTGACCACTATTCCTCTTGATTAACCATGAGATGCTGTTTAGGCGCAATACCACAAATAGCCACTGGGCGACACACATTCCATTGTCAAGATTAGAAAAGCTTTTGAAATTATGAAACATGGCGACGGCCAATAAATGAGAGAATAGAACAGATAGAATGTGAGTCTGGAAGGAGAGTAAATGATGACAGTGTTAATGTTGATGAACTATCGAACAGTGACACAGCAGCGCGCGTCATGATTGGCTGAGCTGTGACACAGCAGTGCGCGTGATGATTGGCTGAGCTGTGATTGGGTGTGTAAAGCTGTGGTGTAAGAGGTTAAAGGAATTACTGTAATCATGACACATTAGGACTCGTTACGATCAGAGGTTTAGTGTCACTCAGTGATATACAGACGGGTGCCGCTCACTTCCTGCTGCAGTCTCTTGACTTCGGCCTCCATGTTGTCCAGCTCCTGCCTGCAGTCCAGCAGCTGCTCCGTCTTCTCCTCTCTGAAACACACATGACATCACACCATGGGTCAAAGATCGGGCCGCTGAGGTCAGCTCATCATGACCGCCGCCCAAGCTGTGATAATCCTGCTGTCACACACATCTACTAATGAACTTTAGTACAGGCGTGACAGCGTTTGATCAAACGCACAGCAGCTAATCTAAATCTGCATCATGATCAGTGGCGTGACTGGGGAACAGGAAGTGGAACTGCGGTTCTTTTATAGCCCTGATTAAAATAGACTGTCCTCCTTTCCCCTGCAGTGCCGGTTCAGCGGCGCGGCCTCATTAAAGTGTGCAGAACCATCCCGAGCGGGACGAGCGTCCTGCATGCGTGCGGTGCCAAAGGTCATGTAATCCTGCACATCGCTGCTGTTTGGCCGATGCCTGTAAGAACTGCTCTCTCATGACGTCTTTCTGACAGTAAATGATGGGTGTCAGTGAGTGAGTGTGCGTGAGAGTGAGCAAGAGTGTACAAGTGAGTGTGCAAGTGTGAGTGCAAGTGTGAGTGTGCAAGTGTGAGTGCGAGTGAGTGCGTGTGAGTGAGTGCGTGTGAGTGAGTGAGTGTGGAGTGTGCGAGTGAGTGTGCAAGTGTGAGTGTGTGTGAGTGCGAGTGTGTGTGAGTGAGTGAGTGTGGAGTGTGCGAGTGAGTGTGCAAGTGTGAGTGAGTGTGCAAGTGTGAGTGCGAGTGAGTGAGTGTGCAAGTGTGAGTGTGTGAGTTTGCAAGTGAGTGTGCAAGTGTGATTTCGAGTAAGTGCGAGTGAGTGTGCAAGTGTAAGTGCGAGTGAATGTGAGTGAGTGAGTGTGCAAGTGTGAGTGAGTGTGCAAGTGTGAGTGAGTGTGGAGTGTGCGAATGAGTGTGCAAGTGAGTTTGAGTGAGTGAGTGTGAAGTGTGATTTCGAGTAAGTGTGGAGTGTGCGAGTGTGAGTGTGCGAGTGAGCGTGCAAGTGTGAGTGAGTGTGCAAGTGTGATTTAGAGTGTGTGAGTGTGGAGTGTGCGAGTGAGCATGCAAGTGTGAGTGCGAGTGAGTGAGAGTGTGGAGTGTGAGTGAGTGTGGAAGTGTGATTTTGAGTAAGTGCGAGTGTGGAGTGTGCGAGTGAGTGTGCAAGTGTGAGTGAGTGTGGAGTGTGAGTGAGTGTGGATTGTGTGAGTGAGTGTGCAAGTGTGAGTGAGTGTGTGTGGAGTGTGAGAGTGTGCAAGTGTGTGTGGAGTGTGCAAGTGTGTGTGGAGTGTGAGTGCAAGTGAGTGTGCAAGTGTGTGTGGAGTGTGAGTGCAAGTGAGTGAGCAAGTGTGAGTGAGTGTGTGTGGAGTGTGAGTGAGTGTGCAAGTGTGAGTGAGTGTTTGTGGAGTGTGAGTGTGAATGCAAGTGTGAGTGAGTGTGTGTGGAGTGTGAGTGAGTGTGCGTGGAGTGTCAGTGAGTGTGCAAGTGTGAGTGAGTGTGTGTGGAGTGTCAGTGCAAGTGTGAGTGAGTGTGCAAGTGTGAGTGAGCGTGTGTGGAGTGTGTGTGCAAGTGTGAGTGAGTGTGTGTGGAATGTGAGGGCGAGTGAGTGTGTGTGGAATGTGAGGGCGAGTGAGTGTGTGTGGAGTGTGAGTGCGAGTAAGTGTGCAAGTGTGTGTGTGTGCGCAAGTGTGAGTGAGTGAGTGTGGAGTGTGCGAGTGAGTGTGCAAGTGTGAGTGAGTGTGT